>OY757915.1:7767649-7960149 GCA_963585895.1 Sepioteuthis lessoniana | reverse complement strand
TTTAACACTAATAATTCTATTGAACACTATTCACTTATTAGCACACAGTTAAATGGCTCGAAGTATTGCTATGTTATAACAACAATTCAATTTAAGCCCCAGTTAAAGAGTTGCAAGTATTTCTCATCAGCTCTAAAAATTCCATTCAACGTGACTCATATATTTACTCAGTAAAATTTTCCAGATTTTGCTATTAAACGTCAGTCATTTGTTTGCACACAGTTAAATTATGAAACAGTTCTATTTCTAACAATTCAATTTAGTTTGTTTAAATTTCTGAGACGAAGCATGACAAAAGCTATTTCGCATGATATTCGGATAATTGACCTCATCTTTATAGTTATACTCATAACGTTTCGGCCGATATGTCCTTCAGCCTTCTTCAGGTGTGTCATGTCGAACTTGGGAGCCCACACGGAATCTGTTTCTTTGAACAACAGGGGCATACTATTCCAATTCTGTAAACCATGGCCAGATACAAGTGTTAAGTTATAGTAAGTCTTCCTTCTTATTCTTAACTGTTGCTGGGATTGAACCTGCGACTCCTGATGATTTCACTCAGAAGCACTTTCTAACTAAATGCATTATCCAATGTGCCATGCGGCTTTCCCTGTGGTTCAAATAAAGAGTTCTGTTCGAGAATTCTGTGGGTTCCCGTGTTTGACATGGAACACCTGAAGAAGGCCGAAGCACATATCGACTGAATCGTTGTTAGTATAACAATAAAGATGATGCCAATAGTCTGAATATTCTCGGTAATAGCAATTCAATTCAGCAAAAGTCTTTTTATATCAGAGTTTAAATGTCCAACAGTTCTATTTGACTCATAAATAGGATCTATCATGTGTTACAACTCTGGGTCCTTGTGAACAAGGAAGCAATGACAATGAAGAGAATCTCCACATTCCCCAATACTTCTGAACTGGAGCCTCACCATCTTATTGTTTAGTGTCATATCTAGTACTCTTATCGGTTGGGATCTTATCCCTCTGCAAATATGTAATTTGTGTATTCTACACTTCCAGCCAACTGGGTTAGGTGTATCCATGCTTGACCATGTTACGTGCCTCAATATGCTGCTACAAGTTACAAGCTTAAGAAAATTGAATCAGTTTTTAGCTTCATCTGTCAACATTGACATACTGATTCCTTATAAACACATTCTTCCACCCACGGTGTCATACACTAATACAAACATACCCTGTCCAATTTAAAAGTATTTTATCTGTTGACGTCTAGACACACCAACTATATTTCGATTGCATATCACCAACACTGAGAAAATAATTTAAAAACGAAGATACTGATTCTCCCTTGGGGAAAAGACACCAAGTTGAAGATAGCTTTTTTTTACGTGGGTTCATATTTAGTTTTATCTACCAATGATTGTTAAATATATATATATATATATATATATTAAAATGAAAAACCCCGGCAATAAATTCATTTTGATATTTAGATTTTTATTACCATTCCGATTCTATATACATTCATGTGAAACATGTTTCAAACATTTCAGTCCTCTTCAGACGATTTAATTATTAGTTTTGTGTTGAATATCTTCATAATAGTGGGAGGGTCATAGATTGTTTTGGTTAATGCTAGTTGACTCCATATTGACCGAATGGAATTAATTGTCAGTGGGGAGTTTGAGTGAGTTATTCATGATCTTTTTTCAATTTAACCTCACCCATAGTCTATGAAGGTAGAGTGTTCACCAATGCCCTAGGTGACCAGGGTTCAATACCAGGTCGAGTAATACCAAAAACATAAAAATGGTATTTGATAACTCCTTTTTTGACACTCAGCATGATAAGGTACGTATCAAGGGTAAAGTAGAACAATACAAGGAAAGGAATAGCGCCCAGGTTCCCTACGGTTTAGTAACTATTAAAAATAGAACCTTTGGGTTGCCCTCTACTAAGATTGCCAAATTTACTTATATGTATGTGTAGGCTTTTTGTTATGTGCATATATGTATGTACTCTCTGTGTATGTGTGTTAAGGTGTCTAATAAATGTATTATTCGTGTTCGAATGTGCTTTGGTAACCGGTGTAATTTCCTGTATGTATGGATACAAATATATATATATATATATATATATACACCGGGACAAAAGAAAGAGAAAACTAGGGGCTTACACCAACCCAAACACAAAAACACAGCGAGATTATAAAGTCATAATCAAGAACTGGATAAGTAGCTCTCTGAACGTCTAAATCTTTGCAGAAATAAGAAAGAAACAGTTAGAACCAAGCGTTATAACTTTTCCTTGGTTAGCCATAGAGATATAATCTATAAATATACGTTAACTGTAAGAAATACATTTGATATTCTTCAAGAGACATCAGAAAAACATGAATCCAATGTCGAATATGAAAATTTGTTACCGTCCTCATGGGATCAGCAGCAGAGTACACACCAACTAAACTAAGAACTAAATGTAGAGTCCCATGTGATTCCCTTGTACTTTGGAAGGAACACGATAATTTTAAAAACGTATCCTATATGAAAAATTGGAACCCAACAAATTTCATAGCGCAGAAACAAAAATCTTAGTGAGAACTCATCAAAAGGTAATATAAGAATACATCCACAACTAAATCAATAATATTAGAAATTCCATAAAAGAGGGGAAATCCCGATAAGTGGAAAGAAAATTACCTCATGGCAATTCCACAAATTTCTTCATGGTGATTCCATTTTAAGAATCTACTCCTAAAATCACGGAAAAATCTATCCAAAAATGATTAATAGCCAACTCTATCTCAAAGTAGAACAGTTTACGAAAAAAGAACTTGATGCAGTATTGGAAAAAATTGAAAATCGAAAAGATCCATGTTTCGACGAAATACTTCATGAAGTTTGGAAGAGAAGAAAATTTGACAATGTACTTCTCCGAATATACAGCTCAGTCTATAAACACATCACAATAGAGAAATGGACGGAAGGCTGCATCCCTTCCTTCCACAAGAGAGACAAACTCGGAATCACTAAGAAATACAGAAACTTAATTCTCACTGTTAAAGCAATTAAGTTTTGTAATGCTTTGCTTCTCAATAGCATCCGACTTGAAATCAAGAAAATTCTTATGAAAATCATATAATTTGCTTTTGAAGTAATCGCTCTATAATCTCAGATAGTGTGAAAATCCATCGACTCGTTGAAAGAGTTCTAGCAAAAAAATCTCGGGGAAACATTACTGCTTTCGTAGTTTTTCCCCCAGGTATTCTATTGGATAAATAGAGGAAAGATGGAGCGAATACTACTTGCATGTGTTTCCAAAGAAATGCTTACCCTTATAATGATGCTTAACAAAAAGATGAAAGCAAAAGTTCGCTCAATTGATGAAGACATAGACTTCTTTGACAGTGTCTTGCAAAAAGATAGATTAGCTCCATTTTGTTTATGCTCAGTCTAGATTAAGTTTTTCGAACATTCATAATAAAATAGTTTCATCTAGAAAAAAAAGCAAGATGCGAACAATATCTTGTAGAAGCTATGACAGTGACAGATTATGAAGATGACCGAAAACTCCTAGTTTACGCACCAGACCCAGCAGAATACTTATAGCATAGTCCAGAGCCATCAGCAGCAGATATTGGCCTTCGTGCGAATGCAAATAAAAGAAAGTGGATGTGTTTTCAACTAAAAGGATTCATTTCCATTTTAAATAGCAATCTTCTAAAATTTCTGATCAGCTTACATATCTTGGCAGCAACATCTACCGAAAGTGATGTCAACCGACACCGGAAGAAGGTGTTGGATTCTATTATCAGATTATTAATCTAATCTATCCAATAAAATAAACGGAATTTCCATCTATGCTGTAGCTATGTCCATACTACTAAATGGATGCACCGCATGGACGCTAAGAAAACGCACGGAGAAAAAGTTGATGAATACAGCATTAAATCCTGGAAACCACACTGTACAAAAATGCAGCTATACACCTACCTACCTATCATTTCACAACTAAAGTCGGAAGAAACAAAACATATGGGGTAAGGCTAAGAAGCAAGGACGAACTGATGAGTCACGTTTTCTTATGGACTCCTGTCTGTGTTGGCTGACCAGCAAAGACTTACATCATCTCTATACGGACAAAGGATGCAACTTAGAAGACTTGACAGGTTTGATAGATGATGAGGGTGAATGATGAGAGAGAGAGAGAGAGAGAGAGAGAGAGAGAGAGAGAGAGATAGGGGGAAAGAAGGAGAGAGAGAAACAGGGAACTCCTTGCTGTCAGTGTGTCTTAATTATATATAAATATATGAAAGTAAATATGGATAAAATCCGACAGTATGAAGGTAGCAGGAAAACATATAATCCAAATAGGTGAATATATCATGATGTGAAGACTTCACATCATGATATATTCACCTATTTGGATTATATTTTTTCCTGCTACCTTCATATATATATATATATATATATATATATATATATATATATATTACCATTGTTCCGTTCAAAAGTAATGGAGGTATATTCGTCTGGATAAGAACTTCTCTTTATGATCACTATAAATAAGTAAATTTGGCGACCTAAGTCGAGCGTTACTCGAAGGCTCCCTTTTTAATAGCTACTTCACCTAGGTGTTGGGAAGGGTTTTACTCCATTCCCTGGACTGCTCCAATTTACCCTTGATCCCTATCTTATAATGCTAAGTGTTAAGCAAGGCGGTATCAAGAACCATTTTTTGAGTCTTTGATATGGCTCGATCTGGGATGGAACTCCGATCTCCCGAACCATTGGCGCACACTCTCCTCATTAGGCCAATGGTCCGGTACTCACTCTAAATGATCATTCAAAAATATACATAAAATATGTAAATTAGTATGCCTCCCGTTTTCCAGCCCCTACACCAGGGTAGGATGTAAAACAACACATTTTCTTTGGAGTTGTCCAATTGGTTTGAATTCAGTTCTTTCATTCTCCTACTTGGTTGCCTTTCCATTTCTAATCAACTATTTACACATAACTGAGGGTGGGAGAAACATAAAGGATTCACACCTTTCCAAAATTGATTAGTACCATGTGAAACACATAGAGCCTTGTGCAGGAGTAGAAATCGGGTCGCTTTCATTTTCTTATGACGATAACTGTTTAGCTAAGTGCGCTTTTCTAGTATATATTTTATGTACATGTGTATGGATGTGTGTATCGATGTTAGTCAATGGGTGTATGGATTAATTGTTATATATGTAAATGTATACGATGGCTCTGGGGTATGAGGTCCGACTGACGTAAAGTCAGTAGGGTTTTGATCCCAGCTCGAAGCACAACTCGGGACTAGCCACACTAAAATGTTTTAATACAAAGAAAAAGTCTGTTGATGGCAATATATATATATATATATATATATATCAGTAACATCCAGTCAGCGTCCAAAGACAGTGTATATTCTCCGGCGTAATAAATTTATAATGACAATAGAACCAGGTTTTAGTTTCCTTCTTATTGTACCATATATGTATACACACACACACACACACACACACACACACACACACACATATATATATATATATATATATATAAATCATGGAATATAGACAGCAACCATGAATTAAATATATATATATATATACTATATTTTTTAATTTATTGTTATTATGTAATAGCTCTATCCTACATATTGAGCACTCTCCATATTATATTGCACCCGGCTCGACACATAGTCACAACCAGCTCTCTTATAATATATATATATATATATATATATCTTTAAGAAAAACAAAATCAGTCACATTAGGATTTTTATCCATTGGATCTCAAGAAGTGCCATTTTTTTGTGTCATTGATATTTATCAATGCCCATAACAGGATGGAAATAAATTTATAATCCTAATGTGACTGATTTTTGTTTTTCTAAAAGAAATTATTTCTCTGTAATGTCAGTTACATTGAGCTCTTTACCAGGAAAATTTTAAATGTTCATAGTTGAATGATTTTTTGTCTTGACGGAATTATTCCCGACTCCGGTTTATTTGGACTGAATAATATATATATATATATATATATATATATATATATATATATATATATATATATATAAAAGTATGTTTTTTCTATCTTTCTGTGTAATGATATATCAAGCTTTCTGTATGATGACATATCAAGCTTTCTGGGTCATTTAATGCCAGAGACAGCCATGAAAAGAATAAGTCGTAATGTGTAACCTATAGCTGATGATATAAGGGAGTTCAGTACCTTTCCCAAGGGCATTAGTGCAAAAGCAAACATAATACCCCGCCTCTTGAGTTCCGACTGACTTTCTTCGATTGCGCAGTACAGCATTTTAGACATTACTCTACAGAGAATCCGCTTCTTCTTTCTCTCTCTCTCTCTCTATATATATATATATATATATATCACACACACACACACACACACACACACACACACACACACACATATATATATATATATATATATATAAATATATATATATATATATATATATATATATATATATATATAACACTAATATACTTACGTAGATTAATCTCGTCTTTTAAAGCTATTTTAAAATTCTTTCTTAATAAAAGTGATGCAGTATGGATTTTCGCTGACATAATCTCGTTGCTCGCACAAAAATATCTCATTTGCAAACAAAGAAAATAATATATTTTAAAAACGTTTCTTAGCAGAATATTTAAAACAATTTCAAACTGTATTTTTATTTTCTAACATCATAATTCGACTAATATGATCGTCATATTGAGCAGATGAAATTAATCTGATTTTCGCTGCGGTGAAATTTATTATTAGAAAAATGAAAGCGTTTGAATACAAATGAGCGATTCTCATTTACCCTTTATAGGTTTAATTTTTTTATCAAATTTATCAGTTTAAAGGTGCCTCATATGTAAATTTAATTTATAAGTCATATGCACAATTTAACCCTTCTATACCATAAATGCGTACGCTCAGAATAGATAAGGTGAATTTTGCCAAAGATTTTGTCATAAGGAAGCAGTTTACAGGTGCACCTTTTTCAAGATAATCAATAATGATGGGACCTTTTTAGTCACAGAAGTTTGTCAGTATGACCTTCTTTACTGACCACTACATCCGTTAAGTCCGGAGAATCACTGAGTTTCCTCTTCATGGAACGTCTTTTCCTCTCACGATCAAAGTGACAAACCTAAGTTTAGCCCCTTTTTTAGGCCAAAAACATTCTTATTCGTACTTATCACATATTCTTCCGAAAAATGCACATGGTTTGCACTTGTCAGCAACCAAAATTTGATGACAGACCGGGAGCATTCTATTTATTTTGCCACCATATTGTTTTGCCTCAATTTTTTTTCAAGAATTAAATATTTTTTGTTATTAACTAATTCCAACGCAGAGTCCTCATTTGTACATTTACCTGCCTCCTCCGCACGAATTAGATGTGACACAAGGTCAGTTTTTAAGAGGGTTTTAACAGGTGTGAATTCAGTATTTCTTTTTCTTTGACAGTTTGTCTTAAAATGCTCTACTATTTACCCTCTACTGGAGGTAGAAAAGATGGATTCATACTTTTCCCAAAGGTTTTAGTGCATTGTGAAATACAAGCAGTCTCATTTAGGATTTGAACTCTGGCCTCCATGTCCAGTTCCTTCGATGCTAACTATTACACCACAGGCACCTTCATAGAGTTTGCCTTAATCAAAAAAATTCTTTAAAGATGGATGTTGCTTCCTCCCCAAAAAAACTCCCCTTATTTATTAGAGTCGTTTCTAACTCATTCTGATTATCAGAGGATAACAATCTGACCAACAGAATATATTCCTATTTTCGTATAGAGTAATGATTTTATAATGCAGGTCGCCTAAAAGGTGGTTACTAGACAAAGCAAATATTTAGTTTTGGTTGTTTCTTACTAGACATGATTATTAGAAGGTTTAAATAAGTATTGCTACAAACATGATAGAAAATATACACCAAAAGATCGATAACGGGAAACATTGCCGCATGAGTATATATATATATATATATATATATATATATGTACATTAGAATATTGTGATATTTCGTTTGCAGTTTCGTGTATTAGGCATTATATTACTTTTGGTGGTTTTTCGAACGTTTGGGATCTAACCTACTATTTTAGATTTTATCTTGTGGTGCGTTTGCCAAATTCAACTATATATATATATATAAGTCAGAGTTGGGTAGGGAGAGTCAATGGCGCTTGGTGCTAGTCAAACTCACTTCTGCTTCTTATAACCATATAAGTGAAAAACTGACAGTCATCAGTCGTCGTTATCTTAGAGTCTATGCTAATTTTACTTAAATTTACATATCATCAATCACCTGTATTGTACATGTTATCATTTATGAATATGATAAACTATATAATCAATATATATATATATATATATATATATATATATATATATATATATACAAAGAGAAAGAGAGACAGACAAAGATAGAGATAGAAACAAAAAGACGAACCTAGATAGATGGAGGCAAGAGTATTTATAAATATATATATATATATATATATATATATATATATATATATATATATATATATACGGGGGGTCATTAAATAAGTTCCCAGACTCTTTTCGTATGAGCACTTTTATTGATAGTACACACATGAAACTCTAGTTCCTTTCGAGGTAATCTCCTCCGGCTTTAATGCACTTGTTGTACCGTTCAAAAAACCTCTGGAAGGTCCCATGCAAGTCGTCTTGTGTGAGCGTGTCAATGACTTTCGTCACAGCCTCTTTCATCTCCTCAATTCTCTCATAACGACAGTCTCTGAGGTTAGGGAATAAGCAAAAGTCACAGAGAGCAAGGTCTGCACTATAGGGTGGGTGTAGAACTGTCTTGATGCCCATCTTGGTCAAAAAGCCTTTGACAAGGATAGAGTTGTGGACTAGTGCATTGTCCTGGTGGAAATGCCACTGACCCGATTTGAAGAGTTCTGGCCTCTTCCCTAGGAATCTCTTCCTGAACTCCCTTAAAACTTCAACATACTTACCCTAACCCTTAACCTTTGGCCAATCAACTCTGCTGTATTGACTTTCTTCTCCTCCCGCACCTCTCATCAACCCTCACAGATTCCCTGCCTTCCTGGAATGTCTTATGCCACTCAAAAACTGATGCCCGATTCATGCAAGATGGTCGAAAAGCAGTCTGAAGCATTCCATACGTTTCTGTGGCATTTTTTCAAAGTTTAAAACAGAATTATATTGAATATCGTTCTTCTAACGTGTCCTCACGTCCAGATTGCATTTTTGAAATTCACCAGCTGTGACAATCAGGCTTTAGTAGGGTGTATTCCAATTGCTGCTTTAGCTGTTCATTTGAACCTGAAATCATAAAAATTGGTCAGTCATCTCATAAGATCTATCGCAATAACATAGTGAATTTTCAAGAGTCTACGACAATTTTAAATATCTGTACTAAAAAGTCTGGAAACTTATTGAATGCACCCCGTATACACACACACACACACACACATATATATATATATATATATATAGAGAGAGAGAGAGAGAGAGAGAGTTAGAAGCAACTGTGATTAAATCTACTTGAACTATCAGCTGACATATTCAGCTTTCATTAACTCCTAAGTGGATCTAGCATAAAATCTAATATACTATTGCCTGATTATTAAAAAAAAAGAGCATACAAAAACAAAAAAAAGTTTTGGCATATTAAACAGCTGGACAGAAAATAAAACTTATAAATTGATTAATATCTTCTTACCGTACAAGAAAGAGTTTTCAGCATTTGCAGACCGTCCTGGAGAGAGATCTCCCAAATAGACAAACTTAAAATTATTTCGATGACATTGATAAGGAATTTCAGGACTTTGAAACTTTTTTTTCCTGTGTGCAATGTTAAATTGCAATATACTTCAAACAGAAAGCTGTTTATTGCTTATAACAAGAAACAATTTTAAAGGTTCCTAAAGGCAGATTTTCTGACGGGAAAAGAGCCTAATCAAGGTGTATTTGACTAAATATAAAATTCAGTTCGACTCCTGTTCGTTGCAATGGATTAAATGATGCAGAAAATGAACGAAATCCAAACCATGAAGAAGAATTGATGGAACAAATAAAAGATTTACTAATATGAAACAGTCCCTAATTTGTTGGGAGATTGAATGATTGACTTGAATGGCATGTCAACCTGTCTAGTGTTATTTCATACCAAGAGGTTAAGGATCACGTACATTATATTCTATATTAACATTTTTTGTATAGTTTGAGAATTTTTTCTACACGCAATTATATGATATCAATTTTTCCAGTGTAATACAAATAATTTGCTAACAGAGGAATTAGACCTACTGATTGAACCTTAGCATATGCTAATCCTTTGGATCAGAGTGGATCTGGGAGTATTGAGGGTTACTCCACATTCCTAAGATATCTAGAACTAGAACTTCGCTATTAGTTTTGTCTGACACAAGACTATTATGTTGATAGTTTTTACCCTCATCTTGGATACAGGTAGTGTATTCTAGTCCTGTTGACAGGCTGAGCTTAAAATTGTAATAAAAAGTTAGGAGTACTGGAAATGAAAGAATACTCGATAGTCGTCAGAACACCAGAACTGGAGCCTCACCGCCAAGTATAGTTTGGTGCCATACCCAGGACACACTAAGGGATGAAGCAGCTGAAATGTTGAAACTATAACAACAATGATGAGGATGACACGAGAGATAAATCAATGTGCAAGGATAATTTCATAAATTTAGAAAGAAAGTCATCTACCTAGAAGACAAGGAAAAGCTATTTCGTTACTGTAGTCTTTCTTGAAATAAAATTGCATTTTTTATTTTAAAAAAAGTCAGTTTTTGATATTGTTGCTTTTATCTAGCCTCGAACTTTGTCCTTTGGCGCTACTTAACGGTAGCATATTTGAATAAAGATTGTATTCGGATATCGATGCAGTCAAAACCAAACGTTAAAAATAATTTCCTCTTCTAATCCTTTGCAACCAAAATCATTTCTTATTATTATTCTTAGTTTTCTCTGTATCTTTATGACATAGTTTTCTGTTTCTTTTTTATTTGTTTTTTGTGCCGTCCACATACTAGTTTCTTTATTCAGATCAATTTGAACAAGCCTAATGCAAAATCAATACGTTTTCTCCACATACGAATCTCTAATCTTTAAAAAATTTTCTAGATAAGTATGAACAAAGATAAAACAAGTGCGTTTATCTACTTACCTTGTCCTTTTCCCTTAACTTATTTTTTGTTCAAAAATATATGCCAAATTTATATCTGCAGACTTAATATCCTGGAATTCTGACTTATTTATTCGAGCTATGAGCATTACGGAAAATAAATTTAAAGACTTTATGTTTTGTAAAATACAATGTCTTTTAGACGATTTGTTGAAGAAAACTTTGAATGGAAAGCTTCTCAAACTTTTATTTGTAACAGAAAGAACGAACTAAAGAAAAAAAAAAGACAATATTCAGCATACAATAATAGTCCTTAGCAATAATAATAATAATAATAATAATAATAATAATAATAATAATAATTTAAGATACAAACGGATCACCTAATCTCGGCCAGATGATCAGACCAAGCAATAATCAACAAGAAAAAGTGAACTTGCCAAATTGTGAACTTTGCTGTTCCGGGTGACCACAGTGTAAAATTGGAATAAAATGAAAGGACAGATAAATACAGCGAACTTGCCAGGGAATTGAAAAAACGGTGGAATCTGAAAATGACGAAGATACCATTTATAATTAGTGCTCTTGCTACAATCACCTACGAATTGATACAGGAACTTGAGGCCTTGAAAATGAGAGGACGAGTGGATATCATCCAAACTACAGCCTATAAGATCGGCCAGAATAGTGAGGAGAGTCCTGGAGACTTGAGGAGACTTGTCACTCAATCTCCCGTGAAATACCATCAGCTTACGCTGATGTGAAAAACTCAAATGAGTAAATAATAATTATTTATACTATTATTATTCACTCACCGGCGGTTAGAGTGTTCGCCAATGGCCCGGGAGACCTGGGTTCGATCCCAGATCGAGTCATACCAAAGACTCAAAAAATGGTACTTGATGCCTCCTTGCTTAACACTCAGCATTATAAGGTACGGATCAAGGGTAAAGTGGAGCAATCGAGGGAATGGAGTAGCACCCTCCCCTACACATTGGTGTAGTAAGCTATCGAAAAGGGAGCCTTCGGGTCACCCTCGACTATGGTCGCCAACTTTACTTACTTATTATTCACTCATTAGAGCCTTTCACATCAGCATTAGCTGATGGTTTTTCACTGGAGCCTGATTGACAACAAGTCTCCCCAAGTCTCCAGAACTCTTCTTAGTATTCTGGCCGTTCTCAATAATGCTGTCGTTTGGATAGTCTCTACCCCTCCGCCAACTTCCAAGTCCTCCAGTCCCTTTAGTAATCCTTTAGTTACTGTTCCAAACGCACCAATTAGAATTGGTATAATTGTCACCTGCATGTTCCACAGTTTTTTTCAATTCCCTTCAATTCAAAGGTCGTGGTACTTATGCTTCTTTTCACATTCTTTCAGTTTTATTCTGTGGTCAGCCGGAACAGCAAAGTCGACAATTTTGCAATTTCTCTTTTTTTTTGTTGTTGATTATCATTAAGTCTGGTCTTCTGGCCGGGATTAGGTGATCCGTTTGTATGTTAAAGTCCCATTGGAGTTTATGCGTGGCATTTTCTAGGACAGGTGCTGGGTTGTGCATATACCATTTGTTAGTATGGTCGAATTGAAATTTCTTACACATTTCCCAGTGAATCACCTTACCGACCCAGTCGTGTCTCGCCTTATACTCCCTCTGTGCTAATTTGCTGCATTCGCTTATTATAAAATTGATGTTTTCATCTCTGTCACCAGATAGCCTGCATTTGCTATTTTGTTGAGTCTTATCTGTTGTCTGTCAATGTCGTCTCTGGGATGTAATGCCTTATGCATTGTCATTAGTTGTCTTGTTCTTTCGTCCATTTGTTTAAGTTCGTCTCTTGTCCACTTGAGAAAGGGTCCGAAATATCTAACGAGAGGTACAGCCCAGGTATTTATTCCTTTGATAAGATTTCTGCTATTGAGTTTTTTCTCGAGTAGTTTTCTAGTTCTCCTGAGATATTCTTTCAGAATTTTTTCTTTCATTTCCGCTTTTTTGATGGTGTCAGCCTCCAAGATGCCCAAGGTTTCGTTTTCTGCGAGCGTTTTTATCTTATCCTTGATTGGTAGTTCCATTCCGTCAGTTAGGCTGTTTATTATCCAGCTATGCGGAGCATAATCATATGCCTTTTTGTAGTCAATCCAGACCATTGCTAGATTTTTCCGTTTGGTTTTGCTCTTATTATTATTATTATTATTAATAATAATAATAATAATAATAATAATAATAATAATAACAATATTTTCAGCTAAACTATTTCGAAATCACGAAAGATTTGTTTAAATTTATCGCGCTAAACTGACTTAGGCATTAGCACTATGAAGGATGTATTTAAGAAATGAGAAGAATGAAAAATAAAAAAGAAAAACAACTAAATAATAATAAGAATAAAATTCTTTAGACTTGGAAATCAAATCACTCTCTGAATCCTGTATTTGTAGCTAGTTATATGTACCCCTACCCAAATAGTCTTTCGTAGATTAGCTATTCATAATTATTATCCCCCCCACACACAATTTCGTCTGCCAATTCCACTATTAACAAACTTTTTCCCCATTGTTGCGGGCTATCTTCTCCGAATTCAATGAGTTTTTCTTTGAGAACTTGAATATTATTTTTCATTCTTTGGTTCAGGATATCATTTTTTCTCTATTCAATACTTGGAACACTTTAATCTAATTCAATAAGACCGTCCACTATGAAACTTAAAAGATCATGTCGGGAAGATGTTGCTAGTCTGTCTGGAAAACATAAATTTTTTGACTTGCTCTGGGATTTCATACCAGTGTGTTAGTTGACCGAATCATTTATTTATCTATATATTCATTAAATTCTTTACCACGGGGACTGGTTTTTAATTTTATTTGGCTAAGGTTTAATTTTTTTATCGTTTTATTTCTAATAAAAATAATCTTTATTTTGAAACTGAGGATGGGCATAAAAGAAAAACTGACTAAACAATCTAAAACTACATAACATACTATTCCCCCATGACATAATAAAACACACATTTTACAGATTAAGTCAACAAATTTAACAGGATTTCTTTTAAAATGTTTAAGAAATATGAAGTAGTTTTCTTTTTTAAATTGTGGTTTAATATTTCTTTAGAAATCTTTCCTCGAAATATGAATATGATGGAATAATTCAAATAAAAATATTCATATAATACAATTTTGACGATCAGTATATCACAAACTGTCATACTAAATTCTTTATTAAGAATATTTCAGGATGAAAATAAGGTGAAAATAATTGAATTTGTACTGGTAAAACCAACAAACAAATTAACAAATACTGTATTCTTATAGTCATGGTTTTTGTTCAATCCAATATAAAAGCCGAAATTTTTGAAGAGTTGATAATTTTTCCCAATTTTATGATCAAGATGCTTACAGAGTAACTATACTTATTTTAAAAAAGAAGTTGTCTGAACCCCGTTTAATGCTCATTTTTTTTTGTTAATTTCTAAAACCATGATTCTCTACCTTCTATAGAAGGTCAGTTCAACAGAAATTGTTTTCCTCATTTCGCCATCACAGTGCAAATTATTTAATAGTTACAATCATATTTGCCATTTCATCATTGAAATGATTGCCTAAACCTTATTTCTGTAAAATGTTGAATATGATTCAAATATTTTTATTTGAGTTTTGATAATGAAACAAAAACAAATTATCGTTAAAGTTAATGTAGATTTTTCACTCAAAAGAACTGAAATTTGTATTTTAATATTTTTTTGGTATAAAGTATTAAAAGAAAAAAATACGATTATAAATGAGAAAATGGCGTGAACTAAAAGGAATGACAGATCAAAAATAGATACTTCGTTAAATATTACTTCATTATGATATGGCACCAAGTTATTTTGATTATCTCTTCGACTAATTCCTCATACAGAAATAAATGAAACCTTTTGATTTTGAAAATCGATTTTTTTATGCGTAATGTTTGATGAAATTCTGATTCTTTTCTAATAATCAAAATAAAATATTCGGAAATCTTAATTTTTAAAATGAAAAAAAAAATCATCATAAATTCTGCCAAAATTTGAATATATTTCTTTTATGAATTTTGATAAGATGCAGAATTTTGATTATTCCAAATGTTTTTAGATTTTAAATCATAATCTATTCTTTTATTTGATATAATAAAGTAAATCGGTTCCTCAAATGAGTTTAAATCAAATAATTTTAAAGCAAAAAAAAAAAAAAAAGTTTCGGGCCTGTAACCCATAGCACAATAACATGTCATACCATACAGTTACATTTGTAGCTGGCAAAATCATTAATTATGGGGGAGAATCCTTATCAGCATAAAAAGGAGTTTCTGTGGCGTAGTGGTTTACTGACTGGACTACAATATTATAGTAATCGAGTTCGAACACCAGTCACGTTAGTACGTTCACTTTCTAACTAATGTGAAAGGTATGAATCCTCTTATCCTCCCATCTATGGACAGTCCATTTGAATGAAGGGGTCGATATCATCTCTGCAGAGGGGTAAAACCCCTTCTATCGAGTGTCATTTTTTGACACTAAACCATCAGATGGTGAGACTCTAGTCCTGGAGCTATGGATAATGTGGATTACCCTTTCATTCTCATTACTCTCTGCTCCACTATGACCTGGACGGTAGTACCGGTTAGGGTTTTACCGATGGGTCAAATAGAACTATTCAACCACCTAACTATGTGCAAACAAATTACCGATGTTAAAATTGAATCATTAGTATTAAACAGCAATACTTGTAACCCTTCAACTGAGCAGAAACAAATGGAATTTGGCTTCTTTAAAAATGTTTCCTATAAACAATTCGTTTAAAAATATTATATTTGATATATATGTATAATGAGGGTTTGGCTTTAATTCAACTACAAGTGTTGATATGCCATAAAATGAAACTAGCCAACCAACTATAGGGTTAGATTGTACCACCAGTATTCTTCTACAAGGATGACTTTGACATTAAATAACCTACGATTGGTTGATATAACATGCCTTATTATCATAATTATGGTGACTGGTTGATATAACATGCCTTGTTATCATAATTGAAATGATTGGTTGATATAACTTGCCTTATAATCATAATTATCGGGATTGGTTGATATCATCATCATCATCATCATGTCGTGCCGCTAGCACGGATATCCCTGACCCTTTGTCACCACTTCTCCCTATCATTGATCGCCTCTGGCTGGTTTTCAGGGCTACATCCCGTATCCTCACATAGCTGCTGTATGTATGTGTTATATAGTCTCATACAGCATCATAACGACGCAATAATAAAGACAGACGCAGTGACAAAGACGCACGAAGAAAGACGAAGGAATAAACGACGCAACAAAATATTTACCTCTCACTTTATTGCAAGGGTTTGAAAGGGTTGTGTGGGGTTTTACTGTGAGAGGGAGCTGGAGACCGAACATAAACTGTAATATTTTGACCCCACTGTTATGACCGTCACGTTGTGTCTTTCTTGTTCTCTTGATGCTCAACCGGAGGCCTCGGGGCTCACTCTGCTGTCTGATGGATTTCTTTACTGCATCTTATCAGCACCTTCTCCGGACCTCAGCTCATTAGGGCCCCAGGCCCCTTCGGCCTAGTGTAGCTTTCCTTACCACCTCTCGTCTCCACTGGAACTCGAACTCTCGGGCCGGAACTCAACTGCCTGGAACCCAATTCAACTGGCTAGTCGAACTCAACTGAGTTAGATAATCGTCCGACGCCCACACGATCTTTGAAATCGAATGTTTAATCGTCATCAAGCGGAAATAATTGTCATGCAGTTTAGAGGTCACTCCCTTCCGGTGCATCACTCTGTAGTGTAGCATGGGAATTTTTTTTGCTCGTCCCATTTCATCAGCCAATTCCCGTCTACGCGATTTCCTCTCATAACTGCCACTAGAATGTGTCATTTCCTTCCGGTGCATCACCTTGAATGGCATTTTTGGCCGGGTCAAAAGGTCAAAACACAACATATGTTCGAGCAGGTCGTCCTGCTTTTGATTGGCCATATGCGGAGGTCCATAGGAGTACGTCACTTATGAGCTCGTCCTTGCTTCTCCAGCTGTGTCCTGCGTGTCTGGTTCGTCTAACTTGGATAATTTTCGTGATAGGAGGTAGGTGGCCGTATAGTTGGTGCCTTGTAGGGTGTTGCCGCCAAGACTTGTTCAATATTGCTCGCAACATTCTTGTGTAATTGCCGTCTAACTTCTCTTTCAGCCGTTTAGTTAGCGTCCAAGTAGTGTATCCATATAGCAGTATCGATGCGACTGCTGCCTGGAAGAAACTGCATTTCATTTTATCGGTCAGGTCTGATTTCTATATGATCGAGAGAATCGATAGCTGTCCATGCCTTCGTTAGCCGTATGTCGATGTCTTTTTCGGTTGATGAAACGCTGCTTCCTAGGTAGATGAATTTGTCTACTAGTTTCAGATTGGTTCTGTCTAGTGTGGAAATGTCGCCTGTTTGGTTATAGCACATATCTTCAGTTTTGTGGAGGCCAATGCCTGCAGCGGCTCGTTCCAAGCTATGCAGCAATGTTTCGGCTTGGTTGGGTGTATTCGCCAGTAACGCTATGTCATCGGCGTAGTCGGCGTCGGTAATTGTTGTTGCGGGGTACCATCTGCTTCTTTTCTTTGTCAGCTCGAAGCCATTTTCTCTGATTTTGTCGATCGAAGTTCTAAGCACGTAGTCTAGACAGATGATAAAGAGGTATGGGGCTAGCGCTTCTCCTTGAAGTACTCCTGCTACAATGTCGAAGTATTCTGTGTCTCCATCCGGTGAACATACTTTCACTTTGTTGTTTCTGTAGAGAATTGTTTTTGCTGCTACGGTTTCTTCTGGTATGCCGTATGCTAGTAGGATTTGTTCCAACTTCCCTCTGTGTATGGAATCGAAGGCCTTGGTAAAGTCGACAAATATTAATGTCGCGTGTAGGTTTTTTGCCCATACGCCTTCAAGGATTCTACGGATGGCCAATATCTGTGAAATCATGGATCTATTTCTTCGGAAGACATTTTGGTTTTTCCTAAGGATGTTGTCAATTTTGGGTTTTATGCGGTTTCGTCGTAGGGCATTGTAAATTTTGGCTGCTATGGATATAAGTATTATACCTTGGTAGTCCTTGGCTAATCCGAGGTCACTCTTTTTAGGGAAAGGGAGGATGCATCCCTTCATCCATCTGTCTATCGGATTTTGACTATAGACTGCGTTGCAGTGTCGGAGCAGAATGTCGTCGAATTGTCTGGTCTTCCATACTTCTGGGGGAATCTCGTCAAGCCCTGCAGCTTTCCTATTTTTAATTTTTCTAAGAACCGAGTCGAGTTATTCTTGAGTGAACGGACCTAGTTAAATGTCTAATTGCTTACTGATTATTTTGGTGATCGGTTCATTTGTTACTTTTGGTGGGTTTCTAAGTAAATTTTTAAAATGCTGTTTCCACAGTTTTATTCTTTCTTGTTGGTTTGCAGTACTGTTATTTTCTTTGTAAAATGCCGCTTGAATAATTTATTTTAAATGTAAAGACATTTTTTACAGTAAATCCAAATTGAATATATGACTCTGGTCGAATGTATTAGTATACATGGCAAAAAGGTTTTGAATCTCTTCTAAAATCTTAGAAGTCTCACAGTTTGCCCACCCCCATAGCAGTTAATAAGAAAACGAAACAACCCAAGTAAAAATACAAATTCAACCTCTCCTTAAACCAAAAAAAAAAAAAACCAACAAAAAACAACACATTTTAGGTCCAGTATCGAAAGACAGGTGAAAATATACCCAAAAATTCTTATAAATATATATTAGTCCTGGACTTTAACTAATTTAAAACTTAAGGGAAAAGAAAATCCCACTCCCTTTTTTTACGTACACATGGGAAGCAGCATGATGGACATAAAGGTATTCGAATAAACCCTTTGATCGCTAAACGCAATGCCTAATCTTGTCTTGGACGTGTGAGTCTTGCGGCTTAACGCTCAGGATTGTCAGATTGATCGGGGAACTACTGCTGCTCATCTATAAGAGTGGCTTCTATAGATGAGAATAAAAACAGCCATCGAGAGATAACCATGACCCACACTCAAACCACATACATAAACTGCATCGCTCTTCGCGCGGGTAAAAATGGGGCGCGTCCTGCTGAGGTTGGAGTCCTGGCCTCAGTGTTCGAAAAAATCAGCTACAGAGCTCAAACTACAAAAAATACTAAAATGCAAACAAACAATACAAATAGCGACTTTTAACGTTAAAACCCTAAATAGAATAGGTCAACTACCAGAGCTAACTGCATCAGCCGTAGAACATAAGATAGACATAATTTGCATACAAGAACACTGATACACTCACACCGAAGATATAAAATATCATTAAACTGGCAATGGATGGACGCTAGCCACTGTATCAGCATGGAAAAACTCTATCAACGCCACGGTAAGAGGGGTAGGAATGCTTATAGGACCAAGAGCGTTAAAAACACTTAATAGCATTGAGAGAATACAACCGAAGATGAAGGCAGTTACGTTTAATGGAAACCCCAGAGTAACAATCATCTCCTGCTACAGCCTTACCAATGTTAGTGAAGAAACCGAACTAGTTACTCTCTACGTAGCATTCCGAAACACAACCTGCTAGTCATTGGCGGGGATATGAATACCCAAATCGGGAAAAACAGAAACAACAAATACTGCCAACACAACACGTCAAATAGGAATGAACAACATCTAACTGATTTCATGATAGAAAATAGATTAACATGCCTCAATACAAACGTCTTTATAAACAAGAAATAGAAAAATAGCGCGACGAATTGCGAGGCATGCTCCTCTTTCGAGGGTGTGTCCTCCGATCATCGAATAGTCACGGCCAAATTACGACTGAGCCTATGAAAGAACGCCACACGAATAGTGACCACTAAGGATTATGACTGGGCCCTTCTTAACAACAGAGATTTTAGAGATAAATATGTATTAGAATTAAGGAACAGATTCGAGACACTTCAAGAGAAGACAGAAAAGGGTACCCCAAATGACGAATATGAGAATTTCGTTGAACCACACATCGAGGTGGTATCAAAGTGTATTCCAACAAAACCTTGAACTAAATATTGAGTCCCATGGGAAACGTTAGCGGTTAGTGAAAAACGTGCACTCGTGATAACTGCCCCCAAAAGCTATCGGAAAAACCTAACTAACACAAACGCCCGAAAACTAGAAAACACACAATATCAATTGGCAGGCATATATCTAAAAGGACAGACGGAATACATACAAAATCAGATAGATAAGATGGACGAGAGGCAATCTAGGATAGCCTGGCAAACAATAAACGAAGTGAGTTGGTTGATATAACATGCCTTTTTATCATAATTATCGCGATTGGTTATAACATGCCTTGTTATCATAATTATCGTGATTGGTTGATATAACATGCCTTGTTATCATAATTATCGCGATTGGTTGATATAACATGCCTTGTTATCATAATTATCGTGATTGGTTGATATAACATGCCTTGTTATCATGATTATCGCGATTGGTTGATATAACATGCCATGTTATCATAATTATCGTGATTGGTTGATATAACATGCCTTGTTATCATACTTATCGCGATTGGTTGATATAACATGCCTTTTTATCATAATTATCGCGATTGGTTATAACATGCCTTGTTATCATAATTATCGTGATTGGTTGATATAACATGCCTTGTTATCATAATTATCGCGATTGGTTGATATAACATGCCTTGTTATCATAATTATCGTGATTGGTTGATATAACATGCCTTGTTATCATGATTATCGCGATTGGTTGATATAACATACCATGTTATCATAATTATCGTGATTGGTTGATATAACATGCCTTGTTATCATAATTATCGTGATTGGTTGATATAACATGCCTTTTTATCATAATTATCGCGATTGGTTATAACATGCCTTGTTATCATAATTATCGTGATTGGTTGATATAACATGCCATGTTATCATAATTATCGTGATTGGTTGATATAACATCCCTTGTTATCATAATTATCGTGATTGGTTGATATAACATGCCATGTTATCATAATTATCGCGATTGGTTGATATAACATCCCTTGTTATCATAATTATCGTGATTGGTTGATATAACATCCCTTGTTATCATAATTATCGCGATTGGTTGATATAACATGCCTTGTTATCATAATTATCGTGATTGGTTGATATAACATCCCTTGTTATCATAATTAACGCGATTGGTTGATATAACATACCTTGTTATCATAATTATCGTGATTGGTTGATATAACATCCCTTGTTATCATAATTATCGCGATTGGTTGATATAACATACCTTGTTATCATAATTATCGTGATTGGTTGATATAACATGCCTTGTTATCATAATTATCGTGATTGGTTGATATAACATCCCTTGTTATCATAATTATCGCGATTGGTTATAACATGCCTTGTTATCATAATTATCGTGATTGGTTGATATAACATGCCTTGTTATCATAATTATCGCGATTGGTTGATATAACATACCTTGTTATCATAATTATCGTGATTGGTTGATATAACATACCTTGTTATCATAATTATCGTGATTGGTTGATATAACATGCCTTGTTATCATAATTATCGTGATTGGTTGATATAACATGCCTTGTTATCATAATTATCATGATTGGTTGATATAACATGCCTTGTTATCATAATTTAACACATCACTGATTTGTTAATTTGTCTTCTTTGTTTTGAATTCTGACGATTCTTTTATTAAACTTGAGGGACAAATAATCCATTGATCATAAATCATTGTTAAAGAATAAGTATTTTGCTATATTTATGAACAAAGCGTGCACGAAATCGTTGATGGAGAATATGTCGATCGAAATAAAAATTGTGTACACAGCTGTTGGTCTAATGATGGCATAGACAAAGAACTGACTGTCTATATGGAAGAATATAGGTGATATAATTATCTCATTTAGTAAAATAAAAATATGTTTCCTTTTGAAATCGTTTTAAAACGACAATAAAAATCATTTTTATTAGTTCTCACTAAAGCGATATATTTGCGAGATGAAACGTAAATGAAACAATAAACAATTTACATAATTTTTTAAAAATTTTACTCTTTTTTATATGAGTAAAAGTAAACTACGATGTTAAATTTTTATAGGCTTACTTGCGATATCAGTTTATTGCTTCAAATATTTATGGAAAGAATTTCACTTTTGTGGAAGTCACTTTTCATACATCAAGGAAGAATTTTAAAAACATTATATTCTTTTCATCTCTGTCCTTTTTCCCCTTATTTTACTAAGTCTCTCTCTACCTCTCTCTGTCTCTCTCTCTCTGTCTCTCTCTCTCTGTCTCTCTCTCCACAGCCGACTAGGTTTGGGTTGTAGAATACGCCAAATTCATCTCTGCCGAAGGGTAAGGTCCCCACCTAATTATGACACGGAACCATCATATGGTAAGGCTCAAGTTCTGGAGGTTTGGGAAATGTGTGCACCTTTTCATTGCCATTACTCCCAGCTTCACTTGAACCCTATGTAGTTGTCCGTGTTATGGTCCCATCTATGAGTCAAATGGGAACTGTTTAACCATTTAACAGCATATAAACAAATGACTTGTTAAACTGAATTATTAGTATTACATAGCAATACTTGAAACCACTTTAATGGGTGCAAAACTAAATATTTGCGTTAGATTGCTATAATTGAAACTATTTGTGAGCGAACAAATGATTGATTGTAAATAGAATTATTCGTGATGGATCGGAATACTTGAAACCATTTGTTTGCGTATCAATAAATGAGCTATGGCTCGTTAGATATTTTATCTACGAACAATTCATTTATAAATCATATATATTTAATATATCTTTATGTAAACAAGACTTGGTATTAAATAGCCTACAAGGGTTGGTATGCCATAAAACTCAACCAACCCAGTAACCACCTTTCTCTCTCCCCTCTCTCTCTCAGCTTCGTGCCACATATATTTATCCATAGTGGATTAAAATAATTGTAAATTTTGCGATTATCATCTTCTACTTGTCTCATTTGCGATATTTGCTATTCCAAAAATATATTCTTGTCATAGTAACCGTCCTAGTTCAGAGGCTTAGAATAGACTAACTGTATACCCATCGGAGGGGTAAGACCCTCAGCCCAAAACGGGGTGTCCTAAGAATGACACTATACTGCATCTGAGAATAAGACTCTGGTTGTGCAGTACGGGAGAGTGTGGGCTATTCTGTTGTGGGATCTATTGTACCACCGAATGAGATTTGGTCTTGTAAGTTTGTTGTCTTCGAATCGCACCATTAAAAAAGAGGGAGGGGTAACATAAAAGAAGAAAATATTTATGAATAAGGAATAAAGAAAAGACTTTATTATCGTTTGATTTGGAGATCTGTCGCTACTGCTGCTTCATAGGTCATTGTGCCCAGGTCTGCTGTTGATGGTGGTGGTGGTTTGTCATGACCCGCTATGTCATCGTCAGCGGCAAAGGTCATTCTGATATTTTTCAAAGGGTGCTGGCTGCTGGCTTCTGTGTAATCACTGATGTATGTGGCCATTGGAGGTGAATGCTGTTCTGACTACTTGCTGAAATCTGACTTCTTAATAAAAAGAGGAGCTGCCTCAATCCAGCGTAAAAAACACCCAACATCCTTGAAATTCGTATGAATGATGCTGATTACTTAAAAATATTTTATCACTCCTTTATTTCACGTTTGTCTTAAAAATAAGTATGTATTGTCAGTCATGATTTTGACCATTTTTTTGTCATATGAGCGATAGCAATCGAGATAAACTCTTCTAGTGTGTCTATAAAAGAAACTTCTGAGAAGTTACAATCTATTTATTGCCATTACTCCCACCTCCACTCGGAGTAATAGTAAATGTTAGGATTCCATTCATGGATCAAACAGATCTGTTTAAAGATCGTTCGTATTTGATACAACTGTATCCACCACCCAAAAATCCTTTTAAGAGACAACTACTCACAAAATTATTATTATGAATGCACAGTTGACGGCCGGGTATGTAAAATACTCTGACAGCATCTCTACATAGGGGAAAATCCCCGCCAGCGAGTTCCTGGTGTGACACTATACAATCTAATGGTGACCTTGACTAATGCTGGAGTTTTATGAAATGCAATGTACCCCTTCATCACTCCCATGTCCACTATGACCCGGACTAGTAGCACCTGACAGAGTCTTATCTATGGGTCAAATAGAACTGTTTGACATTTAAAATGAGAGCAAACAGACGATTCATGCTATATTGAATTGTTAGAAGTAGAATTGTTTGATCATTTAACTGTGTGTATCTTCCAAAAAAGTTTAAAATTATGTATGTAATATATATATATATATATGTAAAGAAGATTTGGCATTTAATAATCAACCAAGCCAACAAACATCTACGCATAAAATAACCTTGAACGTATTTGCATGCCGAAAAATCAATCAACGAAACAATCAATCATTACAGGAAAATATGGTTGAACTAACTTATCCAATTTCTTGTTTATTTACTCACATAAGAGACAGATGAAATCCTATCACAATAAAGATGCTTATCTTAAATAATGAACCCACAATACTTGCAATATATTGCAAGTATTGATCATCACTTAAAAATCAGCATCCTTAATGTTACCTAAATTTGGTCTACAACTGAGAATATCGACTTCACTGCATTATAAATATAAGAACAAATTGGACTAATGTCGACTCTGGCATATGTGAATATTTTTAAAGGACTTTCTCTCGTTACTCTCGTCACGTCTGTCTAAAATCGATTGACATAAATCTCTATCTCAAGAAATAGAAAAAAAAGATGGTCATATTTTAAGAGTGAACAGGAATTTTTTTAGAATATTGATCTTTTGTGAGAATTAAACTTAAACGGGATGCAGCATACTTGTAGATAAGACAAACGCACTGACTCATTGTGGAACACATTAAGAAATTACTCTTAAAGACGATAATTATTGTAAAAGGATTCGATTCTTTTTTTATGAATCTTATCAAAAAATAAAACAAATGAATTAATAAATAAATTGGGAAATGAATACATTTTTTTAAAAAATATTTATGGGACATATTTTGTCTTTAATTACGTATTGAAAATTATTTTCGTGACATTTCAGGAAACACTATTTACTCTTTGCATAGAAAGTATGGTCATGTTCTGTTTGTTGGGGGATATTCTTGTTCGAGCCTAGGTAAGCACCAACATGCTGATTTTCTAGGCAAGTAGAACTTGTTCATTTATATAGTTCGCGGATCCAATCGTCTCTTAACCTTCATTCATTTAGCCGAGTCAAGCTTATATCAAAAAATGTTAACAGAGAATATAAACTTCAAAACTTGGAACAGTTTTATGTCGGCTGGTATAGAAATTAATGTCTTCAGTCCTTCTATCTATAATACTAACATTAGACGGAGATCAATCAATGGATACTCATTTCAAGTCCGTCTTAAAAAACATATTTAACTTGTATTAGAAGTGAATAGTTATCGAGCTGATGATCTAGAATTTCTCATTCATACACCTGTCCAAACCAAATGCCAGCTAAACAGCCTGGAGCAGGCAGCAAGAAGCATTGGCCTCTTTGTGAACTCAGATAAAATAGAGTTCATATGTTTTAATCAAGGTGGTGCCATCTACACATCAAATGATAAGCCTCTGAAAATAGAAGATTATTTCATATACCTCGGTAGCAATATTTCATCTACTGAAAAGGAAGTCAACATACGCATAGAAAAGACACTGACTCCTCTTGACAGGTTAACGATCATATGGTCTTAAAGAGCAAGATCAATCGTTTCATGTAGAACTTTGTTAAGTCTATTTTCTTTCTGCTGCTTCTTTGCTTTTGATCATCATCATGTCACGCTGCTGGCACGGATTTCCTTGACTCTCTCTCTCTCTCTCTCTCTCTCTCTCTCTCTCTCTCTCTCTCTCTCTTTCCAATTATCCTTAGTATCCATCGCCTCCGGTCAGTCTTCCAGACTACGTCCCGTGCGGTGTTGGATGCTCTTGTTTTCTTTGGCCACTGGAACCAGTGGAACTGGATCGAAAGGGCAGGAAGAGACCGAATAGCATAATGTTTTCCCGTTCGATGGAAGCAAATCTCTTAAATGAAATTCTACTCATAGCGATACTTTCTAAAATTAAAGTGATATTTTCTCTTGGGTACTGTGATGAAATCGGACATTGATCATGGGAAGATGATTAAGCAGGTTTCAGGATTATGCCTTAGCAAGGTATCAATCACTTCTGGAAATTTCTTTTTGTAATTATGGTGATCTCTCTTGAATGATGTAATTTACTTTCCTTCTTTTTCATGCTGATCAATTGTGAATGAAACGCATCATGTCATTGCATTTACACTTCGATTGAAATGAATGTATGTAAACTTTCGATTATACTCTATTTCATTAATTGTCATTTAATTAAATCAACTGAAATCATCTTACATTTATTGATATTTAGATGTTCCTGTATTTATTTTTTAAGGTAACAACAAAAATAGCACATCGAAACTAGATTTTTGTTTGGGCAATAGTGTTAAATTACTCAGAATTCCAATCCAAATTGCAACTTTTAAAACCGCAAAATGTATTTACCCAACCTATTCGAGACGACGTCAATTTTTAAGTGGAGTACTAATGGCTTGAATTCAGTATTTTTCTTTCTCATAGACTGTCTTACTCACCAAAACGAAATGACCCTGTCTGTCCTGCAATTCAGCCATAATTTTATGGCAATGAGGTGGATTAATGCATTTTCTAAAGGCATTATTATGAAGAGAAATGCACATAGCTTCGATCAAGAATAGAACCCATGTTACCGGTTTCATTTAACACATTGATAACCGTTACACAAAGTGCGCCTTCGTAATTAAACTTTACTATGTACCGACTCATTGGCCAAGTGGATAGAGTGTTCGCCAATGGTCTGTAGGGACCTGTGTTCAATCCCAGGTCACGTCATGCAAAAGACTTTAAAAATGGTACTTGATACCTCCTTGCTTAACAGTAGGCGATATAAGGTACGTATCAAGGGTGAAGTGGAGTAATCCAGGCAAAGGAGTAGCGCCCTCCCCTACACCTTAGTGTTGTAGCTATTGAAAAGGGAGCCTTCTGGTTGCCGTCTTTACTTACTTTGTAACGAGTTTCCACCCGTATTTTTAATTTTTCGAGATATTGACGGAGTCCTATGTGTGGGTTACTAAGACCACGGACGAATGAGGGTTTGAAGGTTAAAGAGGTCAACGTGATATGAATGGATACGTGGGGTATTCTGAACCGGACAAACAATATAACGCGGAGTTGGTTTTTTCCTTTTCTTTATATATGTATCAGTCATACATTTTTTTCATTTAAAAGAAAGCACAACTGTGACAACAGACAAACAAAGAACAAAACGAATGCAACAAAAAAAATATACAGAAATGTGGAGGACAATTCGCTCCCAATAGTGTCTGACTAGGTCCTTCCAATAAGACGAAGTATTTTTTTTTCTTCTTTCACCGAAGAACAAGAGTCTCTCCTCTTCGTCTTTATGGGTGTACAAATTTTAACCAAATAGGTTTTCCGCCGAAACTAGCTGCTGATGAACAGCCTCAAAAATGTTTCTTTGGAACAGTCTTGATACGGACCTTTATTTAGGTTACGTATATTATTCTTGATAAAAATTTTAACTAACCTTTTTTTTTTATCTTTCCTCTCTTTTGTTAATTTTTTCTTTATTTTTTTCTTATATTCGTTAATCTCCTATTAACGAGTTGCAAGGCACCAGTTTTTTGTTTTCCTTTTCTTTTACGTTGAGCCTCAGGTTCTTACCCAACGGAGCTAAATGCTGCTATATGCCATTTTGGGACTAGGATTTCCACTCTCACCGGACCCTGTGAAAAGGCAACCTTTCTCTTCCTTGGCGAAGCTCGAAACTGACTTTTTGGCAGTAAAGCGCCCTCCTTGTCTCTTCTCGGCTGCTTCTCCCCCTGTTGCTAGGGCTCGAAGACTCGCCTATCGCCTTCCCCCACTTCCGGTCCACATAGTAGTTCTTGCTTCCCTGCATTATAATTCTACCGTGGTCGGTGGCCGTAGCAACTTACTTACTTACTTACTATGATCATTAGGATTTTACTCTGATCATTGTAATATTGCTCTGATCACTATAACTTTACTATGATCATTATAATTTTACGCTGATTTTTATAAACTTTCTCTGATCATAATGATTTAACTCTGATTATTATAACCTTATTCTCTTCGTTATAATCTTTTACGGGACATAACTATTAATTCCTCAATATAGTCTAAATATTTATATCTTGTTATTTATTTGTTTGTGATTATTTAGAACATAAATTCCTTAAATCGAACGTGAAACAGTCTTGAACTTTACGGCCGCCGAAAACGGACTTTAAGCAAACATTTATAAACGATAAGCGAAAATGAAAAATTCCGAGATGACAGCAAAATTATTCTATACATTAGTCTTCCAATTTAAATAAATGTATTCATCACTACTTATAAATATTCCTTTGTTCAAATCTGTGTTTTTTTAAATGCATTTGTTTGAGGTAAAGCGAAAACAACTTTAAACAATTATGGCTTTATTTTTCTTTTAAACAGAAAAGAGAAATTATCTTCGTTGTAATAGATATTTGGTAGGCGTTTGTTTATGCAAAAGTATTAAGTATTCATTGGGTGTATTTGAATTTATAACTTCCTTTATGATAGATATATGTATATATAACACTTTCTCTCTCTCTCTCTCTCTCTCACACACACACACACATATATATATATATCCCGCTAAATATATATATATATATATATATATGGTATTGATTGATAAATTCTGTTTCAATAGAATTCTGAACAAATCAGTAAATGCGAATTGATAAAATTACAATTTTCTAAAACATTAAAAATACAAAATTTACAACGAGATACAAAAAAATACAAAACTAAATCTGATTTATTCTGTGAAATAAAAGAAAATCTTTTAAGAAAATATTTGATAAAATGATTTTAAAATAGAAAAAAAAAAACAATAACAGTAATATTAGCATTTATTATTATTCACTCTATGAGAATTTCCAACACGAGATTTAACTTGTTGTTTTTCACTGGAGTTTGAGTAAGAGCAAGTCTCCTCAGGTTTCCAGGACTCTTGTGGATTCTTGTAAATCTCAACAATGCTATAGTCTGAATGAATACGATTCGTCCCCGCATTTCCAACTGTTGGATTCCTCTTGCCAAAACTCTTAGGACCATTCCGAGTATACCAGTTGCAATTGGTAGCACTGTCAACTTCATATTCCATAATTTTCTAGTTATCAGGCAGGGTCGAATTCTTTGATATTCATTCCGTGGTCCATCAGTACAGCAAAATCCACAATACGGAAAGTTCTCTCTCTCTCTCTCTCTCTCTCTCTCTCTCTCTCTCTCTCTCTCTCTCTCTCTCCGTTTCTTAAATCATATCTCGGTCTGGTTTGTGGTTGCGGTTAGGTGATGTGTTTGAATTACAAAACCCAGAGAATTTTATTCGTCTCATTCTCTTGGACAGATTATTATTTACTCCTTTAGAGTTTTTCACATCGGTGTTAGCTGATGATTTTTCACTATAGTTTGAGTGACAGCAAGTCTCCTCAGGTGTCCAGAACTCATCTCAGGATTCTGGCTGTTCTCAGCAATGCTGTCATTTGGATAGTCTCTAGCCGTCCGCCAACTTCCAAGTCCTCCAGGCCTTTTAATAATCCTTTAGTTTTTGTGCCTAAAGAACCAATCACAATTGGCACAATCGTTACTTTCATGTTCCACAGCTTTTTCAAATCTCTAGCAAGGTCGAGGTACTTGTCCTTCATTATTATTATTATTATTATTATTATTTTTTATTTCTTCAAAGTTTTTCATCAGCGTAAGCTGATGGTCTTTCACTGGAGTTTAAGTAACTGGAAATCTCCTCAAGTCTCCAGGACCCTTCTCAGTATTCTGGGTGATTTCAATAATGCATTAGAATCGATAGGCTCCACTCGTCCTTATATTTCCAATCCTCTAGTCCCTTTATTAAACTTTCAGTAACTGTACCTAGAGTACCAATTACAATTGGTATAATTGTCACTTTCATGTTCCACAGTTTTTTCAATTCCTTAGCAAGGTCGAGGTACTTATGCTTCTTTTCACTTTATTTCAACTTTATTCTGTAGTCAGCTGGGACACCAAAGTCCTCAATTTTGTAAGTTTTCGTTTTTGTTGATTATAACAAGGTCTGGTTGTTTGGCAGTGATTAGGTGTTCCGTTTGTATGTCAAAATCTCAGAAGAGTTTGTGCGTCTCATCCTCTAGGACAGATGTATGGTTGGGCATATACTATTTGTTCGTATGATCAAATTTGAATTTCTTGCACAATTCCCAGTGGATCACCTTGCCCACCCAGTCGTGACTAGTCTTATACTCTATCAGTGCTAATATGCTGTATTCGCTTGTTATGTGATTGATCGTTTCGTTTCAATCACCCTATAATCTACATCTGCTATTTTGTTGCATCCCATCTATTCAAATATCATCATCATCATGTCGTGCCGCTAGCACGGATACCCCAAGCCCTCTCTCGCCACTTCTCCCTATCGTTCATCGCCTCTGGTAGGTCTTCAGGGTTACATCCCGTATAATTACATAGCTGCTGAATGTATGTTCGAGCTGGTCGTCCTGCTTTTGCCCGGCTATATGTGGGGGTCCATAGGAGTACATCACTTATGAGCTCGTCCCTGCTTCTCCAGCAGTGTCCTGCATTTCTGGTTCGTCTAGCTTGGATAGTTTTCGTGATGGGAAGTAGGTGGCCGTATACTTGGTGATTGGTTCTTATTGCGTTGTTTTGTGCTGCTATTAGGAGAGATTCATTTTCTCTTTAAACATTTCCCTTTCTTAGCCACGTCCATATTTTCTCGTGTGAGATGTTGCTTATAGATCGGTTAAAACGTCCAGAGAGTTTTTTCATTCCCATTTTTGTTTTCTGGTTTTTGTTCTGTTGGTCCTCGTGTTGTCAGTTGGCTGTAATCTGTTTTTCTCTACGCTTTTCTATGTAGTGTTTTCTATGTAGTAGTATTGATGCTTCAAAACTGTTTTCAATACTGGCAAGTCCTCTTCCTCCTTCTTTTCGTGATTCATATAGTCTTATTATTATTATTCCTTGAGAGTTTTTCCTACCAGGATTTGCTGATCTTTTTTTTTTTTTTGCTAGAGTGTAGGTGATAGTAAGTCTCTTCCATGATCCAGGATTCCTCTCGTATGCTGGCCGATCTTATTAAAGCTGTAGTCTGGATGGTGTCCACATGTCCTCGGGTTTCTAAGTCTTTCTATCCCATTAACAAGCTTGTGAGGAATGTACCAAGGACATTACAATTACAATTAGTATTACCATCAACTTCATGTTCCATAGCTTTTTTAGGCCTCTGGCAAGATCTTAGAATTTATCTCTCTTATCACCTTAAATTTTTACTCGGTGGTCCGTCTCGGAGATAAAGTCAACTAATCGGTAAGTTCTCTTTTTGGTTGAATATCACTAAGTCTGGTCGTCTTGCCGTGATTAGGTGATCTGCTTGCATTTCAAAGTCCCAGATAATTTTTTGCGCCTCATTCTCTCGGACAGATTCTGGGTTGTGCATATAACACTTGTTCATATGGTAAATTTCAATTTCTTGCACAATTGCACGTGGATTTCCTTCCCTAGTCACTCATGTCTAATAATATAATCATTTTGCACCAATTTGCGGCATTCACTTTTTATGAGAGTAATTGTTTCATTTCTGTCACCGCATGTCCTACATTTGCTTTTTTACTTTAAAATAGTTTGGTCCTTATGGCGTTGTTTTATTTATGAACGGTCAAAATTTATTGTGTGTGAGTGATATGTGTGTAAGACAGAGAGAGAGAGGGGGGGAGAGTTAATCAGTAACAGCTTGGATTTACACCATATCTTCAGATTTACACCAGCAGGAGATACATATCCAGAGAGTCTTGCTTCTTCGTTCTTCTTTCAGGGAGACTGATACAGAGTAGCTTTACAACACTGGGGCCAGCGACCTCCTTTGGCTTGCGTCCAAAACCACGAGAATCGGCTGACTGCTGACTAGCTGTTCTCTCTGGTGAATGACCGCCTACTTCTGGGGTCGAGAAATTCTATTGTTATACATCTTTCGGGCGCCCAATCATTCTTCCTACGCAATTCACGTGGCATTTCCACTGTCCCTTGTTTACCTTAAGATACAGCTACACATCCTGTTTTGAATCCCCAACTAAATGAGCTATCAAATGTCAATATGTAACGAGTTATTTAATCGTCAAAGACAAGTCTATTTTGAAAGCAATTATACGATCTCAAGTAACTAATGATTATTATTATAATCATTATAAAAAAGTAAAATAAAGTTGGCGACCGTAATCGAGGGTGACCAGAAGGCTCCCTTTTCAATAGCTACAACACTGAGGTATAGGGGAAGGCGCTACTCTTTTCCCTGGATTACTCCACTTAACCCTTGATAAGTACCTTTATTGCTGAGTGTTAAGCAAGGACGTATCAAGTACTATTTTTGAAGTCTTTGGTATGACTCGACTTGGGATTGAACCCAAGTCTCCCGGACCATTGGCGAGCACTCTACCCACTAGCCCAATGAGCTGGTTAATCGTTATAAATAATCATAATTTCAAAAATGTATTCTTAATACAAATAATTTATAATATTATTTGGTTTTCAAAGTTATTTGTATTCATAGTTTAATGTGTTGACAGTTACTTAACACTAATAATCTATACACAATGGTATGATTTCAAATATTTCAAGCAATTATACTGTTTCAAGTATGTAAAAATAATTTTTAGTAAATAATTATGGCTGAAAGTAATCATTCTTTATACCGATTATTAAAACACAAATATGTTTCAGTTTGCCCTATCCAATTAAAGCAATTTTCAAGAACATGTATTTCACCCGCAGATGTGACCGTTACAGATACTACCAGTCCAAATGAGACGGGACGTTGGAATGAAGAATTAACTTGCAATGAAGAATTAACCTCGCACTTCTCAAAGCCCCACGACTGAAGACTAATCACCAACCAAAATATTTATTTTTTTTTAAATCGACATGAAAAATAACTTTCTACGAAGATGTAAATTCAAAATAACGATGGAGAAATGGAAAAAAATAATATCAGGTCTTCAGATAATTAAGGAAAGCCGAAGAAGATATCGGCTGAAATAGTGCAAAAACCTGTTGGAGACATGTATTGAGTAATGACAATAATAAATCTGAAAGGATCCGACAATACACATATATTAAAAAAATAAATCAGTCAAGCATTGCGCTAAAAATAGTAGAGATGTGGATAAGCGTTTGAATAGCAATAAAATTGTGAAATTTTTTTAAATCTTATAACTTTAAACAAAAGTGAAACTCTAAACAATACAAAGGATGTAACGTAATATTACAATTGATTAATAAAAAGCAAATTCATATTTAAACATATTTCAAAGATTTAGAGGCATTCTTGGAAATTGAAAGTTGAATTAAATTTTGACTTCAGTAAACCTGTTATTAATACGATATAATTACTTGTAAAATGACTATTGCCAACTTTTTCTATGTTCAAGATATGTTTTGTTGTTACATTTATGCGTATATATTTAGAAGTCTCTGAATATACCTTTATAGTTGCTATAGTTTTATATATATATATATATATATATATATATATATATATATACATGTATTTTTATATATATATATGTATTTATATATATATATGTATATATATATATATATATGTATTGATATATATATATGTGTATTTATATATATATGTATTTATATATATATGTATTTATATATATATATGTATTTGTATATATATATATATATATGTATTTATATATATATGTATTTATGTATATATATGTATTTATATATATATGTATTTATATATATATATATATTTATATATATATATGTATTTATATATATATATGTATTTATATATATATATATGTATATATATATATGTATTTATATATATGTATTTGTATATATATATATATATGTATTTATATATATGTGTATATATATGTATTTATATATAGATATATATATATATATGTATTTATATATATATATATATATATATATGTCATCATCATCATATCGCGCTGGTAGCACGGATATCCCTGACCCTCTCTCGCCACTCCTCCCTATCGTTCATCGACCTAGGCAGGTCTTCAGGACAACATCCCTTATCCTCACATAGCTGCTGAATGTACGTTCGAGCTGGTCGTCATGCTTTTGCGCGGCCATGTGTGGGGATCCATAAGAGTACATCTCTTATGAGTTCATCTCTGCTTCTCCAGCAGTGTCCTGCATGTCTGGTTCGTCTAACTTGAATAGTTTTCGTGATAGGGGGCAGGTGGCCGTACAGTTGGTGTCTTGTGGGGTGTTGCTGCCAGGACTTGTTCAGGATTGCACGCAGCATTCTTGTGTAATTGCCATCTAGCTTCTTCTCCAGCCGTTTTGTTAGCGTCCATGTAGTGCATCCATATAGCAGTATCGATGTGGCCGCTGCCTGGAAGAAACTGCGTTTCATTTTATCGGTTTGGTCTGATTTCCATATAATCGATAGCCTATTGATAGCTGTCCATGCTTTCGTTAACCTCGTTTCGATGTCATTTTCGGTTGATTCGACGCTGCTTCCTAGGTACGTGAATTTGTCTACAAGTTTAAGTGGGGTTCCTTCTAGAGTGGAGATGTCCCCCGTTTGGTTATAGCACATATATTCCGTTTTGTGTGCATTAACATAGAGACCTATGCTTGCTGCTGCTCGTTCCAAACTATGCAGAAGTGTTTCGGCTTGGTCAGGTGTATTTCCCAGTATCGCTATGTCATCGGCGTAGTCGGCATCGGTAATTGTTGTTGCGGGGTATCTTCTGCTTCTTTTCTTCGTCAGTTCGAAGCCATTCTCTTTGATTTTGTCAATCGATGTTCTAAGTACGTAGTCTAGACAAATGATAAAGAGGTACGGGGCCAGCGTGTCCCCTTGTAGTACTCCTGCTACAATGTTAAAGTATTCTGTGTCTCCATCCGGTGATCGTACTTTTACTTTAGTATTTCTATAGAGAATCGTTATTGCCGCTACGGTTTCTTTAGGTATGCCGTACGCTAGTAGGATTTGTTCCATCTTTCCTCTGTGAATGGAGTCGAAAGCCTTGGTAAAGTCTACAAATATTAATGTCGCTTGTAGGTTCTTTGCCCGTACACCTTCAAGGATTCTGCGGATGGTTAATATTTGTGAGGTCGTGGATCTATTTCTTCGGAAGCCATTTTGGTTTTTTCTAAGTATGTTGTCGATTTTGGGTTCTATTCGGTTTCGTAGTAGGGCATTGTAGATTTTGGCAGCTATGGATGTAAGTGTTATGCCTCGGTAGTTTTTGGCTAACTCGAGGTCCCCCTTTTTAGGGAAGGGGAGTATGCATCCCTTCATCCATCTATCTATCTATCGGATTTTGATTGTATACTGCGTTGCAGTGGCGGAGCAGGTATGTCGTCGAATTGTCTGGTCTTCCATACTTCCGGTGGAATTTCGTCCAGCCCTGCAGCTTTCCTATTTTTAATTTTTCTGAGAACCGAGTCGAGTTCTTCTTGTGTGAACGGTCCTAGTTTAATATCTAATTGTTTGCTAATTATTCTGGTGATTGGTTCATGCGTTATTTTTGGTGGGTTTCCAAGTAAGTTTTCGAAGTGCTGTTTCCACAGTTTTATTCTTTCTTGTTGGTTTGCTGCTTTAACTTTTGCTTTGGCTGTGTTCTTTCTTCTGCTCACTTCGTTTATTGTTTGCCAGGCTATTCTAGATTGTCTATCTTCCACCGAGTCTCTAATCTTATCTATCTGATTTTGAATGTATTCTGTCTGTTCCTTTATATATATGCCTGCTAATTGATATTGTGCCGTTTTTAGTTTTAAGGCATTTATGTTTGTTGGGTTTTTTCGATAGTTTTTGGAGGCTGTTTTCACTAGTGCATGTTTTTCTCTCACCGCTAAAGTTTCCCATGGGACTCTATATTTAGTTTTAATTTTTGTTGGAATGTATTTTGCTGCTGCCTCGAGGTGTGCATTGACGAAATTTTCGTATTTGTCGTTTGGTGTACTTTTTTCCGTCTTTTCTTGTAGTGTTTCGAATCTGTTTCTTAATTCTAATACGTATTTATCTCTTATATCTTTATATATATATATATATATATATATATATATATATGTATTTATATATATATATATGTATTTATATATATATATATATGTATTTATATATATATATATATATATATATATATATATATATATATATATATATATATATATATTAATGTCAATCAGATTTCAATTTAGATATCTTCTTTGCGATGAAAAAATAAACAGAGGAAATAATTAGTTTCTCTATATATTTTCTTGAACTTCTAGACTACATCATTCATTTTCTGAACTGAAAAGTTATTGACTATAAGTTTCAGCATATCAAGAAATTGTACTTCTTTTTACAATAATATTCAAAGTTGAAGCCACAACTAACGACTAAACTAATCGCATATACATTAGCAAAACAAGCGTTTTAATGTGTAGATTTACCGACATGTTTTCTGCCTCATTGTTTACGGTTTTCTTTCATCAAAATAAATCTGAAGGCAGACACATAGAATAAAACTATTTCCTTTGGAACGATTTAATGACTACGATTTTATATTTGAGAAAATATATGAAAGAAAGTTAAACTTTTAAAAAAATCCTCCCTCTTTGTGTAGATATTATCTATGAAAAACCTACTATAAACGGACTATGATAGATTTTCTTGTGTCACATTCAGTTTTATTTGTGATAATCATTCGGAAATACTGACTTGAATGGAGTTGATTATTCTTTACCTTCAGAGCAAAATAACGATTAGATTCTAATTTAGAGATTGTTTTCATTATATTCATAATTATTTTATAATATCTATAAATAGGATTTAACATCATATCGAACGTCCTCGGCTTTTAAGGGGATACGAATAAAGAGCAAAGTACAACCATTCAAATATCACAAACAAATTCGTGAAATTCAAAGGGGAATATAAAATAGTTATGACGATGTATAAAAGTGAATATAAAATTTGGAATAGAATTAGCTTTTTTTTAGTTTGCTTTATGATTTTTTTTTCTAACAACTTAATCAGTGTTTTTATTCTTTTATTTTTTACTAAATGAGCTGCAATTTATGCACTTTTGAAAAGCGAATCTATTTACTTAGGAAAGATCACAAGCCAAATATATCAATTGATAGTGATAAATAGCATAAATATATTTACGATGAAAGTAAATTTGCCCTTTTTGAAGTTGGGTTAACTTCTATGCTTAGTCTTTAACCGCTGAATTAATGGAGGTTTTTACATTTTCTTCCCCCAAAGCAAATGGTGTTCAATAGTAAAATAGAAGCATTCCCCATTTCCTTTTTACTTTATGCCTGGTTTTCATGTTTACCATCGTTCTGAGAAATAAACGAATTATAAACGATTATCAGACACATTATCTGTGGATATTTTCAGTCAGGTATTCCAGTAGAAAAATCTATGACTCAGTTTTCGAGACTTCTACTGGTTTCAATGTTTTCTTCAGGTCCAAAATTTATATAAAACACAAACGATTACGTACAAATATTTATCAACATTAAATAGTCAAAATATTTTCTAGCCTAGGAGTGAAAAATCGACTATCATTGGGTTGAATATAGTCTTCTAAATCATCTGATGCGGCCTTCCACCATATAAACAAAATGCACAATTTTATTTAATGATTATATCTCAATGTGTTCTTACAAAAAGCGATTTAAAACCTGTCCCACTCTGTCGTTGAGGCATGAGATTCATTGTCTGAATCTGTTGGAAAGAGGTAACACACCTTGAAACAAAAAAAGTGCTCTGGATATAAGATCTGATAGTGAAGCTTTAGTTTTGTAAATTTTAGGAGTGTGGTTTACAATAATGTCCACTCTGGTCCGTAGTGGCAGTATATAACAGTCGTAGATAAGTTGATAAATAAAAATCAATAAAAGTAATTTTTATTACTTTTTCATTCCCTTTAAGCAATTTATATTGATTTAATTTGAACTAAGTTATTGGATAAAATTTTGAATTTTGATATTTTTTAGATATTTTAAAGATTTGTCAAGTGCGACATTATTAGTGGACAATAAATTTCAGTATGTCTCATAACCATTAAAAGATTCTCTCTTTTGATTCTCTCAATTTCAAATGTATTTTCAGTGAGTGAAAATTTGTTGGTCATCACTTTAATTAACAAAGAAAACATGAGCAGTATTTTTTAAAGTTATAAATAGTTAGTTATATTCCCTTGGGCACCTCTGCCTTTTGCTATATTCTCATATCAACCTTTAAAAGAATCTTTGCAAAAACCTATACATGATTAATACAATATCACTTTTACAGATCAAATTCTGTGAAGTAATTTATCCAAAATTCCCCAAAAGTTCCCCAAAATGTCCTCTTAAAGTTTTTCTTACCATTTTTTCTGAAATCCTTCAATTAAATCCTAACTTTTTTAGACTATGGATATTTTTCATCAGATTAAGGAGTTTATTCCAAACTTATATTAGTAAACTCGGTTAGTAGACCTAGTTTTATGAAATCCGTTATGTGAAAGGCACTAGAACTTTTCTAGACTGAACAAAGAAGGAGCTGAAATCCATTTATTGAAAGTTGACATGAAGATCAAGTCTCAATAGCCGAGAGGTGACTCCAACATTTTCCATGCAAAAAAGAAAAGAATATAAGGACTGCGTTTTTAATGGAATTTCCCAAACGAAGAATGCAATAGAGCAGAATAGTCACAACATCATAGAACTGTACAAGAAAGAAATAAAGAACTGTACAAGCAAGAAATAAAGACGTATACAAGAGAGAAATAAAGAAGTGCAAAAGAAATAAATAAAAAACTGTACAAGAAATAAATACAGAAGTGTACAAACAAGTAATAAAGAACTGTACAAGAAAAAATAGAGAAGTGTACAAGAGAGAAATAAAGTAGTGCAAAAGAAATAAATAAAGAACTGTGCAAGAAATAAATAGAGAAGTGTACAACAAAGAAATAAACAAGTGCACAAGAAAGAAATAAAGAAGTGTACAAGAAAGAAATACAGAACTGTACAAGAAATAAATAGAGAATTGTACAAGAAAGAAATAAAGAAGTGTACAAAAAAGAAATAACGAATTGTACAAGAAAGAATTAAAGAAGCGTACAAGAAAGAAATAAAGAAGTGTACAAGAAAAAAATAAAGAACTGTACAAGAAATAAATACAGAAGTGTATAAGAAATATATAAAGAAGTATACAAGAAAGAAATAAGGAAGCGTACAAGAAAGAAATAAACAAGTGTACAAGAAAGAAATAAAGAACTGTACAAGAAATGAATAGAGAAGTGTACAAGAAATAGATATAGAAGTGTACAAGAATGAAATAAAGAAGCGTACAAGAAGGAAACACAGAACTGTACCACAAATGAATATAAAGTGTAAAGAAATAAATAAAGAAGTGTACAAGAAAGAAATAAAGAAGTGTACAAAAAAGAAATAAAGAATTGTATAAATAAACCAGTGTACGAGAAAGAAATAAAGAACTGTACAAGAAATAAATATAGAAGTGTACAAGAAAGAAATAAAGAAGTGTACAAGAAAGAAATAAAGAACTGTACAAGAAAGAAATAAAGAAGCATACAAAAAAGAAATAAAGAACTGTACAAGAAAGAAATAAAGAAGTATACGAGAAAGAAATAACGAACTGTACAAGAAAGAAATAAACAAGTGTACAAGAAAGAAATAAACAAGTGTACAAGAAATAAAGAACTGTACAATAATGAAATAGAGAAGTGTACAAGAAAGAAATAAGGCAAAATTAAAATCAATAACAAAGACAGAAAACACTACATAAATCTGACTCAGCATAAATGTTGGAAAATGTGAATTTCAATAAACGGAAACTAGCGATGATTAATATGTTGACTAGAAAAAACATTTCAGAGAGAGAAATTAGGATATCTAGTCACAAGTACGTTTATTCGAAATACTCAGATTCCTCACTCTTCTTTAGCTGTTTGCATTTGTTAGCTATTCTTCATGATAAACTCAGCACCAAAAAGGAGAAAGCTGCAGACATTGGACAAGGCAACTGATGGTAATCCCGAATACGAAAAAGGTCGTTATGATAAGTACTAGAGGTCTCAAAGTAAGTATTTTGATGAAAACTATCATGAAATTCCTAGATGTAGGTTAAATCTAGTTAAAGTTAAATAGTTGAATAATTTCCGGGGAGAGGTTGCAGCTTTATAAATTATTTTGAACACGTATTAAGAATAGCATACATAGAAATGATTTCCATTTAGTGTTTGTAATAGTAAATGGTATAGCAAATGAAATTTGCTGATATGTATATCAGTTTTAATTTTAATAGAGGAAATTTCAAGATGGAATGAAAATGAGACGAAGTATATCTACATTAATACTTGATTGCTAACCAATTTAGCTGCATTGCGCCTATGTCTTTATTCTTAAAATGTTGAAAAAATATTTCATGACCGCAGAGGATAAAAAAGAAAATATTTCTTTTAATTTCCGGTTGAATAAATTCACTAGTGTATATATGGTACAAGAGAAGTCTCGACTTGATGAAAACAGTATTTTAACTGTGCACAAGATAGACATTTACTTTTATAGAAAACTGATAACTTCAACTTTAATCGAATAGGGATTTTCTTCTACAAATCCCTTTTACCTTATTTGATTTGTTCTCTTCTCCTACCTCTCTCTCTATTTCTCGTACAAGACATGTGTTAAGATGTTAGGAATTAACTCATTTCAATGCTCTTGTCTTTACCATCTTCTACTTGTTATGAATGTAAGACTTCATGGGTGTCACCAAGTAACTTCTATAGCATAGAGGCATTCCATTAAAAGGAATTACTCCCTATGATACCCGGAAGAAAGTAAAAGCTGCTGAAAACATTTGCACCTAAATTTGGCAAGAAGTCGAATTAATATGGCATTACATAGACGTCAAATATCTCTATATAATATAATTGTTTATCATAAATACTTGAATGTTTAGTTTCAGTTTTACTTTCACTTTTCCTTACGAAGTCTAAAGAACACAGTTTATCCTTTCATTTGGAAGATCGCCCTGTCGGCAACTCCTCGAAAATAATAACTGTAACCCCTGCAGTGATGTAAGATACCATCCACCAAGAAAGTGATGTCCAGAGAATGTCATTAAACTGCTTATAATGATGAGGCTTCAGTTCTGGAGATTTGAGATTTGTGGAGTAGTCATTCATTGCGATTACTCCCAGGTCCACTCTTTCCTGGAGTGATAGCAGCTACGAGAGCACCATCAATGGGTCGAATAGATCTGTTAAGAATTTATTCGCATTCGATTGAACCGTGAACAAAAAAAAAAAAGAAAAGAAAATTAAGAAATAGCTAGGCAATAAATTCTAGATAAATTGTAGATATAAAAGTACACTGAACGCGATTCTCTAACAACTAGGTATAGAATAACACCAAACGTGTTATCATGCCATTGAAATAACTCACTCTTTTAATCAATCAACCAATCAGAGCTAGGAGGAGATGAGATTCATGCTTTCCCCAGAGGCTTTAGCGCAAAATGAAAAGCAAACAGCTTCGTTTAGGATTCGTACTTAGCTTTTCGGTTCCATTTCCAAAAACACTGGTAAAATAAATTTAAGAAACCTACAGACTAAACGCTAAAGACGAATAGGGAAATCTGAAAAAGATCGAATACCCAATACTAGTAACGGTCAGTCGATCGGAAGCATTTAAAATGTTTCCTGAAGTTTACTTTTTCAGTAATATATATATATATATATATATATATATATATATATATATATGTATATATATTAGATACACCTGCTTCTTAGTCATCACTATACGACAAACGTTCGGTTGATTGATAAATTTAAACAACATGACACCCAATCAAGTTTCATTTCATGCCATAAGTTCCAGTATCACGTTCTTTGGATGTTTAGATTTCTATATTTCCTTATTTTTTTAAAAAAAAAGCTTACATGGATCGTTTGAAAATCTTTTTGAGTTCCAAAAGAGTTCCAAACAGGTATTAGCACTCCAGGTCGAGTGGATTTGGGACTGACAACGATGAAGTAATACTCCACACACCCCAGGGATTTAGCAGCAGATTTAGTTTAGTGTCATATCCAGGATGCAACAAACGAACAAGATATCTGTTATGATAAATCTAAGTTAAATACTTTTCAACTAGAACAGTTTATAGAGTGTTTAACCATGTTACTTATGAATAGATGGGTGTCACCATGTAACTTCTATAGCATAGAGGCATTCCATTAAAAGGAATTACTCCCTATGATACCCGGAAGAAAGTATAAGCTGCTGAAACCATTTGCACCTAAATTTGGCAAGAAGTCGAATTAATATGGCATTACATAGACGTCAAATATCTCTATTAATTATCCGTCTCGTTTGATAGATTTGGTAACTCTTACCCTTAGCTGCCAACTCCCTGAAAATCATTATTTCAAATAAAGATCATCTTGCAATCCGTATGTAATATGGCTTACTACTGCTCACAAATAATTATCCAAAAACTTTATAAAAGCGACTCTACCGTCTTTTCTTTTTAATCACGACCATCTTACAATAGATATTTAATTTACCTAAGTACTTCTCAAGAATAATTTCCTAAACTTTAATAAAATTAACTTTCCCTTTTTTAATTCTTGATAATAACCATCTAATAAAGTGCATATAATATGAATAAAGTCAGACCTAACCGATAAAATGAAACGCAGTTTCTTCCAAGCAGCGGTCATGTTGATACTGCTATATGGATGCACAACTTGGACGCTAACAAAACGGCTGGAGAAAATGCTAGACGGCAATTACAAAAGAATGCTGCGAGCAATATGGAACAAGTCCTGGGGGCAACACCCCACAAAGCACCAACAATAGGCCACCAACCTCCCATCACGAAAACTATCCAACTTAGACGAACCAGACATGCAGGACACTGCTGGAGAAGCGGGGACGAGCTCATTAGTGATGTACTCTCACATATGGCCAAACAAAAGCAGGACGACCAGCTCGAACATACATACATACAGCAGCTCTGTGAGGATACGGGATGTAGCCCCGAAGACCTGCCAGAGACGATGAACGATAGGGAGAAGTGGCGAGAGAGGGTCAGGGATATCCGTGCTAGCGGCACGACATGATGATGATGATGATGAGTGCTTTTTAATAATTATCTAAAACTTTAATAAAATTGACACAACACCATTTATTTTTAATAATAACCTTCGAATAACCCGTATGTAACATGAGTAAGTCCTGAATTTAATTCGTTTTTATCTAATAATTTGTTTCAAAGAAATCTTTGCTAAATGAAATACTTAACTTACTGAATAAGTCTCATCTTACAAAACTTTGAAATATTTGAGTAACTATTTTATGATTGTTTCCAGTTCATGAAGTTAACTACTGAATATAATTGCTTCTAAAGTGGAGTTCATCTTCCACATTAGGAATTGTTTACAAGTATTGATTTACTTATTTTCTTTCGTGTTAGATAATACACAACAAAGAAATGATTAGAAAATTTTGTAACCTCCTCTAATACATGTTCTTAATAAAAATTTTAACAATGAGAAATAATTTTCTTAAATTATTTATATTCATGTTTAAACCATAGAACATTTTCTAAACAAACAATACATCGCTTTCGATTTATAGGATCTCATACAATCCCGTATAAAATTTCTCAAATAAGAATTTTTATTTGTGGTTTATTTAAAACAGTTTTAAATGTTTGCTCATATTATTTCACTCCTTCCAATTGTGTTACACCAGTTTTAATTGGTGGATTTTTACTGAAATGTGAGTGTCACCTTAGATCTTCGGGACTCTTCAAAATATTCTAGTTCATCTTAAAAGTGATGTGCTCTGGATGGTCTGGATTCTTCCTTTGATCTACAGCTCTGCCAGTTTCTTTTCCAAGCTTGTGGGGTTCCGTTCAAAGAACTCCAACTACAATTGGTATCACCGTCACGTCGTCTTAAACAGCCTTTACATTAAACAGGGAAGATCCAAGTAAATGTCGATTCTTTCCTTTTCTTTCCTTTTTTCACTCAAAGATTTGTTGGAAAGAAAAAAATCTACTAAAAAGGCATTTTTTTTTTCTTTTTAACTCTAAGTTTGGATTTTTGGTCGGAAATTGGTGATGTGTTTGTATGTTATGTTTTATGCGTTTTATTTTCTCTGGTTTTTGCATAAAGAATTTGTCAACATAGTTCAATTTTAGTCTTTTGTACAGTTCCGTGAAGAGCATCTTTCTTGGTCTGTCATACTTAGCCCTGTATTTATTTTGCCCCAGTTTTCTGCATTCGCTAAAGTGATTCACTTTTTCGTGTCTGTCACTGCATAATCTGTACTTGCTATTCTTCTATGCATTATCAGATGCTGTTTTAACATAATTAGTTCTTATGCAATTATTTTGTGCGGAAATTAAAAGAGATTCAGATTTTCTCTTCACCTACCCCTTCTAAGCCTTGTTGAAGTCATCTTGTGTGCATTTACTGTAGTTTTTTGCTTAAAGTATACGTACAGTAGTTTTTATTCCCATTTTTGTTTCCTAGATTTTTTTATAGCAGTTTCTCCTTAAGTTAATTTTATTAAAATTTCTTTTAATAAATCCTGGAATAAACCATTTTTTGCTATTTTTGAGTACTGGAATTGTTTTGAGTATTCTTCGAGTACTTGAATTGTTGCATCTCCCCAATCTTCAATGCTAGTGGGTTATATTCATTCTTTTTTCACTAGAGTCTTTCTATATCATATCTCGGATATAAGATCTGGCACATGGTCATCATTTTACTTGTTCTTTGGTCCATTTGTTTGAGTTTCTCCTTCTTCCATTTTAAAAATGGTTCAGATTATCCTAAAAGGAAGACTTCCAAAATGGTTATGCCGTTTCATGAGATTTCTACTGCAGAGTTCGGTTTCGAGAAATTTTCTTTTTTTTTTTTTGAGGCATTCACTTCTTTTACAGTATCTTCATTTATCTGATGGTATCTACTTCTAATGTTCCTAAATAATTGTAATATTATTTTTCTCTAAGTGTTCTTATCCTTACCTCATTAAGACGTTGTATTTCTTTCATTGATTTTCTTTTCCACTTTTTCTTTTCATTTTAAAGTGATCAATACTTGAATTGCATTAACTTTACTGTTTTATCGACAAGATAACTTGACTATGAATAAAATGGTGTATCATGTTGTAAAGTAGACAAAGAGTTAAACACTTAAAATGAATGGAGATATATTCATATATTCTATCTACATTCTTTTATTCTGTACTTAAAGATTCTGGAATGAAATAAATACATAAGTAAATAAAGGAATCTGCTTTTGATGTTAATAAACAAAGAATCTAAATGCAACATAAATATCACTGATAGAGAGAAAAAAGTTTCTTAAAAATTAGGCAAACAAAAAGAGTAAGAAAACAGATACAGGGACTCTACAGAAGAAAACTAAGCAGGCAAAACTTGAAGAGAACCATTCAGCCACTTTTCACAGAAACCTCCAGGAATTTAAAAATAAAGCAACAAAAACACCCAAGAAATTTAAAAAAAAACTTCGAGAATTCAAGAATAAAACCACAAAAAAAAAACAACAAACAAAAACCTCTAAGAATTTGAAAAAAAAAAGCCACACCCGAGAATTTAAAAATAAAACAACAAAAACCTCCAAGAATTTGAAAATAAAACAACAAAAATCTCCAAGAATTTAAAAATAAAACAGCAAAAATCTCCAAGAATTAAAAAAAAAACCTCCAAGAATTTAAGAATAAAACAATAAAGACCTCCAAGAATTTGAGATAAAAAAGGATCATATAAACTTACAGAAAAAAAAACATACTTCACCTGATGTTAATTTATAAGAACAAAAAAAAACTTCGTCTTTCTAGCAGACCCCACGATGAATAGAAAGAGAAAAATAAAAACAAGAAAAATATCAAGACCTAGCCAGAGAGCTTAAAACACTATGGAAGATTAGGATGACATTTATACCTATAATAATTATCAACCTAGAAACTGCCAATTATTGAGAAGAGTCCAGGAAAGTTTAGAAATATCTAAAACTGATTTCTTCGATAAAAAAACGGGATTTTTATCTATCTGTTGTCGTGTTCGTTCTACTATATGGGTGCACCACATCGATGCTAACAGAACACAAAGAGAAAAAGATTGACAAGAACTGCACAACAATGTTAGGTACTGTCTTGAATAATCTCTGGATATAGCACACCACAAAACAGCAGTTGTACGTCTACTTGCATCCCATATCACGAACCATTCAAGTTAGACGAGAAAAAATGGCGCTGCTGGAGAAGCAAGGACGAACTCATAAGTGACGTTCCTTTATCAACTCCCACACATAGATATGCCAGTATGGACCGACCAACAGAGAGTTAATAAAATCTAGTCTGTGCTGATATAGGTTGCAACATAGAATAGAAGAGCTGCCAGGTAGGATGGCTTGCAAGAAAAAGCCGGTAAACACTGTGTTGTCAGCTTGATTTTATGATTCATAACATAAATTAATCCTGATTTTTTAAATGTTTCTGCCAACTTGCAATCTCCTATCAAACTCTCTTCCATTAAATAAACTGGGTTGCCCCATCGGCTTGGGCTGCAACATACACCAACTGCATCTATGACACTAAATAATTTGATAGCGAGGCTCCAATAAAACAGGAGCTTTGGGAGATGGGGAGTACCCCTTCATTGCCATCACTCCCAGGTCCACTAGGATCCTCTCTATGTATCAAATAGAACTAAACTGTATAATTACGCTAAATTGATTTGTTTGAAATTAATTGCTTTAAAAGTTACCTGTATGTAAACCAAAAAACTAAACTGTGTACTTATGCTAAACTGAATTGTTTGAAATAGAACTGTTTGATCATTTAACTGTATGCAAACATATTACTGGTATCTAATTGAACAGTTCACGATATATAGTAATACTTGGAAGTATCTATTTCGTTGACATGTTAGACTAAATTGCTTGAAATGGAACTGTTTTTACATTTCACTGAAAATTTGAAGATACAAAGACCTTAAAACATTCAAACTTTTATCAAAATAACTTAATTTGACGTTAAATGAGCCGAAAATGGTTGATACGCCATAAAACAATCAACGAAAACCAACACAAACTGTATCATATTTTATGTCTTACAAGAAAGCAGCTTTAGTTTGGTTTCTTTGTTTTATGCTACACCAACATTTGTGGGTTATTTAATTCCAAAGTGTTGTGGGAGCCTTACCCATCTCACCATAATGAACTCTTCGCACCGTTATTAGTACTGAGAGATTTCGCTACCAGAGAGGCAGATCACTATGGGTCTGACACCTCTCCAGGTGTCGGGTAGCACTTCGGCCGGCCGTGTTATCTGCGGCACGGATCTGGCCGAGTGTGTCTCGGTACCTGGAGATTTCCTTCGGCCTCAGGGGGCCTTCCCCCCAGGCTTTTACCTCCTTCGGGAGGGTTGAGTTAATCGCCCGGCGCCTGAGGCGCCCCTAATAAGGGGAATGCCGACGGGGCCGTAGGCATTTTTGGGAAATGCCGGTCGCATGTGGGCTACGGCCCTGCGCCCGGACCCCCCATAAAAAGGCCTTGTGCCAAACTTGCCCGTTGGGTGGGGCGGTCAACAAATACCGCATATCACTATCGGTCTGCAACTCTCCAGTTGCCAGCTGTGTTATCTGCGGCACGGATCTGGCCGAGTGTGTCTCGGTACCAGGAGATTTCCTTCGGCCCCAGGGGCCTTCCTCCGTGTCTTTTAGACCCTTCGGGGGGTTGGTTTTATCGCCCGGCACCTAAGGCGCACCTAATAAAGGGAATGCCAACGGGGCCGTAGGCATTTTTGGAAATGCCGGGCGAGTGTGGGCCCTGTGCCCAGACCCACCTAAAAAAGGCCTTGTTCCACACTTGCCTGTTAGGTGGGGCGAGCAACAAATACCGCAGATCAATATCGGTGTTATCCGAACAGTACGCGTCTTCTAACCTTTTCTATGTAACTCTTTCTTTCTTGTGTAATATAATCTGTTATCTAATATCCGTGTTTGAGTTTTCATTAGTGACCCTTTCCGGGGCCACAACATACTGGCGACGAGGAACTCGAACGAAAAAAAGGGACTCTCCAACAATCAAAAGGGATTAATCACACAACATGCTGGCGAAGATACATCTCAACAACAAAGAGATACCCAACTACAAGTTGTAAAAGAATTTATAACAAAGTTCCAGCTTACAACGAACCGAATAAGATTTTTGTTAAACAACTACAAGGTATCAAATCATAAAATCGACAGAGTGTGTCGGTTAGCGGATATTTAAAAAAATCAGTAAGATTGTCACGTAATCAAAAAGTGATTTTCATATTTTTCTTTCTTCCTCCTACTTCAGAGAGAAAAATTTAATTCGGCACTTTCAGTTTTTTGTTGAACAAAACACACACACATACACACACACACACACACACACACACAAACACACACACACACACAGAGTAATTATTCTTGATTTCGGGGGATATTTACTGAAGTAAAAAAAAACAACTCCCGCCTCCAGAGAATAAAAAAAAATTTTTTGGAATAGAATTTTTTTTTAAAGTCTAAAATAAATGAAAGACCTTAAAGAAATGTTTGCACAAATGATGAAGTTCCAAATGGAGTCTCAACAAAAAATGAGGAAAAATTCCTTCAAATTCGGAAAGAAAACGAAGAAAGAATCTTAAAAAAACGATGAAATACAACAATGGTTCTTCCTTGAATTGAAAAAAGAACAAGAAGCACTTTTTAAAAGTACAAATAATAACCAGCCTACAGATAGTACTACTATTTTCACTCAAAATGCAGTGTAGAACGCACTCGATACACTTTCCTACGCACCAGATGAGGATAAGACCTTAAGGCATATTACAGAAGATATGAAGATATAAAAATTACCGACTGTGCCGATTGGACTGATGCAAAAAAAGTCAAACTACTTCTACGAAAGCTAGGAACTGTGGAACACAAGATCGTAGATTATATCTTACCAAAAAAATTTGCGAACTTGGCTTTTAAGAAACAGTTAAATTACTGTCAGAATTATTCAGCTCCAAAACGTCTCTATTCCACAAAAGATGGAAATGTCTCAACTCAACAAAAAAGGACGGTGGTGATTATTTAGGGTTTGCCTCGGTTGTCAATAAAAACTGCGACGATTTTAAATTAGGCGAATTGTCAGCGGATAACTTCAAATGTCTGATATTCGCACAAGGCCTAGTGTCGGCAAATGATGCGGAAATCATAAGAAGAGTTTTGTCGAAATTAGAGAACAAACCCGATCTCACACTTCAAAAACTGGCTGAAGTATCAGAAAAGACTAAAAAAAATCGTGGAGTCTGATGCTGCTTACGCAAGGAAAGTCAAGTATAAATCCCAATTATACTCTCCAGTAAAAGTGAGAAAAAATATGATTACCCAAAATTTCAATACTAGTGACCCCCCCCCCAAAAAAACACCCAGCGCTTGCTACCGCAGTGGAAAAGTACATTGGGCTAAGGACTGTCTCTATCGTATAAAAAAATGTCAAAACTGCGATAAATTCTGGCATAAGGGCTCACAGTGTAGAAACAAAAACAATTAAAACTTAGTCAGACAAAGTTGTTCATAAATACATAACAGTCAAAGTACTAAATAAGTCGCTAAGATTTCAGTTAGACCCTGGCTCTTATCTATCAATAATAAACTTACAAACTTGTAGAAAATTAGATAGGCCAATAATAAAGATGACAAGCAAAACGGCGCGAACGGTAACAGGAGACAAAATAAAATTTGATGGCGAAATAGTTATCCCAGTATCACTAAATGGTATAACCAAAAAAATTAAAAGTCTTCGTACTGGAAAACACAGAAAATTTTTTTGGGTCGAACTGGTTTCAGAAATTTAATCTCTGGGATCAACCAATTAATACGTTGTGCAAAAAAGTAGAATGCATTATGGCCGAAGCTGAAAAAATTAAGATGGAACTAAAAGGTAGTTTCCCCGAAGTATTTTCAGCTGGTCTTGGCAAATGTACTAAAATTAAGGCAAAATTTGAACTGAAGGAAAATACACGCCCCATTTTTAGAAAGAATCGAAACGGACCGTTCGCTTCGACCGAAGAAATAAATAAAGAGCTAGAACGATTAGTGAATATGGGTATATTATTGAAAGTGGAATTCAGCGAATGGGCTGCTCCAACGGTATATATAAGAAAAAATCTAAGGAAATCCGGGTATGCGCAGATTTTTCTACAGGACTAAAGGCTGCACTCAAGGATCACCACTATCCACTCCCCAACCCAGAAGAGGTTTTTAATAAATTAAATGGAGGAAAAGTCTTTTCAAAAATTGACTTGAGCCAGGCCTACCTCCAGATTCTAGTAGAAGAAAATAGCTCTAAACTACTCTGTATTAACACACACAGAGGGCTGTACAAATTTGACGGACTAGTTTTTGGAATAAAAGTCGCACCGGCTATCTTCCGAGAGGTACTGAGCGGCTTTGACTTCACTTTCGCTTATCTGGATGATATTGTAATTAATAGTAAAGCTAAGGAGCTACACAGAAAACATCTAAACGAGGTTTTCGCACAAATACGGTAATTTGGGTTTAAGGTAAAGGAAGCAAAATTCGATTTCTGTATGAACAAAATCAAATATCTGGGACATATCATTGACAAAGACGGGAGATTTCCAGACCCAGAAAGGGCTACAGCTATCAAGGATATGCCCGCCCCTGATAATATACCGACATTACACAGCTTCCTTGGACTTGCAAACTACTACCAAAGTTTCATAAAAAAATTGCTCGATCTCAGCGCCCCGCTAAACGAATAACTAAAAAAAGAAAAAAAGTGGAGATGTGTTGCATATTGACCTCCGACCCGGCCAAGCTGTCAAAATAGGAAATGCACCAGTGTAAATAACAGATGCATCCGGTCGAGAAATATTAGGATATAACCTTGACCGTGGACGGGTTGAATTGAGTGGGATTTGTGACGCCCACAAGAAAAAGGTGGCCTTTGTACAATTATACAACTCGGGGCATAGGAAGTTCAAAGAGTTGGAGATAAGATGCGGTAGAGAAAACCAGCACCCAGCAGATGGGGCCCTCTGGTCCCGATTGAGCAGTTGCAGTTGGGGAGAAGATACTGGAATGAGGAACATGTCCCAGAGAGGCTGGGCCTCCAGGCCCCCGGTTGAGCAGCCCAGGAGAACGAAAAAGGAACGCTGTTAAGGTCATAAGAGTGGGGGTCAATATGTTGCAGTTTTGTTCAGCCTCCAACTCACCTCTCACACAGTAAAACCTTTAGTAACCCTTTCGAACCCTTTCAAATAAAAGTGAGGGGTATATTTTTCTAAAGAACTGTGTCGCTCGTCTTTATTGTGTCGGCGTTATGATTCTGCATGCATATGTGTTTGTATAGTTGGTCAGGGCTATGCAACAGATGGACGCCCGAATGTCAAACAGCATTTGACCAAATTAAAAAGGCATTAACATCTGATCTTTTTCTCACGCACGATGACCCAAAACTGGAGATTATTGTCGCAAGCGATGCCAGCTCATATGAGGTTGGTTCGTGTATTCTACATAAAATACCCGATGGGACAAAAATGCCAATAGCCCAAGCATCTAGAACCCTTCTTCCGGCCGAAAAGCATTATTCCCAGATTGAAAAGGAGGCCTTGGGAATAATATTTGCAGTGACAAAATTTTACCGATACTTGCATGGTAGATTCTTTACTCTAAAAACAGACCACAAGCCCCTAATAATCATTTTCGGATCAAAAGAGGGTCTACCAATTTATACTGCCAACAGGCTACTAAGATGGGGAACGATTTTACTGAACTACAATTTTAGAATCGAATACCTCGCGTCAAAACAGCCACGCTGATGGACTATCAAGGTTGGTACCAAAGTATAATGAACCCTTCGAGGACACAATAATACCAGCCTTACGAACAGACTGTGAAATTAAAAACATGATAGCCAACACCATCAAAGAACTTCCTGTGACGCTACTCGAGATAAAAAGCGAAGCATGGAACGACGACTTTATTACCAATATTAAATAGAAAATCACAGCAAAAAACGAAAAAGTACCAGAAGTATTTTCACTATGTGACAACGTCTTCCTATATAGTGAAAGGGTCGTAATACAAAATAAATTGCAAAACAGAATTTTAAGAGATTTCCACACGGGACACCCGGGAATAAATAGAATGAAGAGTCTCATGAGAAGCTATGTTTATTGGCCGAAGATGGATAACGACATTAGGGATATGATCAAAACATGTAAAGGCTGTGCCTTAGTGGCAAAAGCACCCCCACTACTTTCAAACCTTGGCCCAAAACAGATCAACCTTGGTCGAGGATACATGTTGATTTTGCGGGTCCCCTGAAAGATTTCTACTACTTAATTACAGTAGATAGTTACTCTAAATGGCCTGAGGTTCTCAGATGCAGAAGACCTACAACGGGGACCACTATTGGGTTCCTATATAAACTGTTTGCGCGGTTCGGTGTAGTAGATTGTGTGGTCAGCGACAACGGAAGCCAATTCACATCAGTCAAATTTAAGGAGTTCTGCGAAATCTTCCAAATAAAGCACATTACCACACCGCAATATCACCCAAGATCAAACGGCTGCGCTGAACGTTTTGTAGACACATTAAAGCGAGCACTCAAAAAAGCAGCAGATACCCCGACGGACAAGGCACTACAGCAATTTCTGCTGGTATACAGAATCACACCCAATCCCAATACACCACTGGCAGTCTCACCAGCCGAGATGATGGTTGCCAGAAAGATAAGATCCGTCTTTGATGAGCTACTCCCGAGACAAAATAAGCTACGAAAGACCACATCAGCGACTAAAAAAAGGTTCAACTCGGGAGAAAAAATTACTTTAAAATATATCAAAATAACACGTCCTGTTGGGAACGTGGAATAATTGAAAAAAGAATTGGTGATATGATGTACATTGTAGAAGGACCCAAATACACACATAAGAGATACCAGGACCAGTTACGGAAACGCCGTTTGAACAATTCCAACGACGTACCACAAACAGAAGAAGAGCCAATAGACATCGTTTTCGACATGTTCGATTTAGATCCTCCCCAATCAACATCTGAAATACGTCGGGCAGGGAGAAAAAGGTAAATTCACACCACAAAGAAAAAATATTAACAGCACTTTTACGAAGTAAAAGGCTTGGAGAGGGGTGGTGTGGGAACCTTAATCATCTTACCATAATGGACTCTTCTCACCGTTATTAGTACGGAGAGATTTCGCTGCCAGAGAGGTAGATCAATATCAGTGCTATCGAAACAGTACGAGACTTCTTACTGTAACTCTATCTTTGTTGTGTAATATAATCTGTTATCTAATATCCGTGTTTGCGTCTTCATTAGTGACCCTTTCCGGGGCCACAACACAAAGCCATCATTGAAGAAGAACAGTAGTGATACTATTCAAAGAATAGCTGGAGGGATGTAGGTTTTTTTTATGGGTATTAGTCTAAAAGTGAACGTAATAGCGTAACTTGATTTCGAACTCTACCACGAGGCCCCCGTCTCGCACTTCAGCAATTATACCACAGTGACCCCGCCCACCAAGGTAACGGACACTATGCAGATAAATAATTTAAAAGGTTATTTCAAGGTGAATTAAAATTGCTCTAAAACAATGAATATAAAATTGGCGTTATCAAAAAGATGAATGTAAATGTGTTCATTGCGGATAGCTTTCAAACGCCCGTTTGTCTCCAGCTTGACGCACTAAAATGCTTACTCTTTGCCAAATTAATTATGACAAAAATATTGTAAAACCTACTTCATCAAATTCAGTGACTTTAACAGAACTATAAGCATTTCTTCTTTTTCTTTTCTCTGGATACTCAGTTCTTCTTTTCTGTCTGAATATAATATTCTTGGCCTGAAGACATACATCAAGATAGATAATTTGCCGAAAGTGTTAATGTTCAAGACTATTGCTATAAATGTCGAGTCTCTTTCATACAAACGCCAAGAACCCGGTTCTTTATGGTTCTGTAAAGTTTCAAAACTGTTTCACAATTTCCTGCTGGTAAGTTGTGATCTGTCTAGGGTGGGGGCGAGAATAGAGCATCCGTGACGCATAACACTTTCCGAACAAAAGCACCAAAGTCTATTGAAATAAATAAAACCACTTTTGCATTCTTAGCAACAGGATATCGATTTCAAGACGGTCATTTAATTATGTGTATGATACTTAACACCAGTATCTAATAATTCCCAGCCTTTGTGTTGCAAAATAATCTTGTAATCTATTTGGAAAAAAATCTTTAAAATCTTTCATCGCAGCTATGTAAGTGAAAGGTCAAGTAAAAAAGAGAAAATACACGGGACAAATTAAAGAAATAAATGGCACAGAGGCAACAAATAAGATGAGATAATACATTGTATCAATAGATAACGCAGGGAAATGTCTGTTTGTCGTAGCCCAGTTCATCGGAGAGCTAAATTAAGGCTGCTTTCTTGTTGTGGTCTTTGATCAACGAATGACTAATGTAAAACTGAAGGACAAAGAAAAGAGAATGCTATTCATTTATAAAGCCAATCCAAAGATCCCAAAGGAGAGACGGGGATAGCTAGAACGGTATCCCACGGGGATAAACGTCTCATTACACAGGCTTTCCTTTATAATGGCGGTTTTAGTAGAACAGTCATCGTTGTAGGAAATGAAATTGGTCGCCCAACTTCAAATCAGGGACAAAGCTATTATAGTTCACTTCACGCTTGTGTCATGGGAAAAAGCATGAATCTATTTCTTTTTCTCTGTCAATAAGTCAATAGATGGTATAGTAAATTGTATACAGGGTTGTTTGTTCTTATTAAGGCAAACAGTGTAAGATAAGGAAAACATTCATTTGAAACCAGCTTAAAATTGACCTTCTGTAAGACTCAACCCCTGGTGGAATTTTTGAGTAAATACATATGCATTCAAAGTATTCTTAGTTGAAATTTTAATGAAATACATCCCTCTATAATACCCATATATATATATATATATATATATATATACAATAACAATTGTGATTCATAACCGTTTAAATTTACTTCGCTGGCGCTGGCTTCCTCGTGGCTGAGTAGTAGAATTTTGGATTGGCGTTTGAGTCAACCGAGTTTCGATTCCAGCGTCGGAAATCTAGCCTGTCTAGCCACACTGATGAGTTCTGATAGAACGACACAGATCTGTCTGAGGATGACAATATATATAAATGCTCCCCTACTCCTGTAGGGTTGAGCTCTCTTGCGAATGAAGTAATTGTGTTGGTATTAGCGTATATGCAAGGCTTTTCATATGAATCGAGCTCTCGGTAGCCGTTAAGCGGATATATGTAAACAATAACAATTGCGATTCATAACCGTTTAAATTTACTGCGCTAGCACTGGCTTCCTCGTGTCTGAGCGGTAGAATCTTGGATAGGCGTTTGAGTCAACCAAGTTTCGATCCCAGCTTCGGGAATCTAGCCTGTCTAGCCACACTGATGAGTTCTGATAGAACGAAACAGATTTGTCTGTTGGTCGGTTGGTTTGTTGGTTTTATGGCATATCAACCTTTGTAGGTTATTTAACGCCAAATTCATCTTTATGTAAATAATCTGTTCTATTAAAAACAGTTAAGTTTAGTATAAGTACACAGTTTAATTGTCAAAAACATTTCAATTTCAAACTATTCACGCAGTTATATGTAATAATTCAGTTAAGTGTAAATACAGTTTTACTGTCGAAAAACAGTTCTATTTGAAATAATTCAGTTAAGCATAAGCACGCAGTTTAAGTGTAAGTACGGTTTAATTGTCAAAAACGTTTATATTTCAAATTATTCAGTTTACTCAATTCAGTTTAGCATAAGTATGCTGTTACTTCTATTTAACCCATAGATAGGACCCTTATCAGGGGCTACCACTCCGGGCCTAAGTGGACCTGGGAGCGATGGCAATGAAGGGGTACTCCGCATTCCCCAAAGCTCCAGCACTGCTGGAACCTCACCATCAGATTGTTTAGTTTCATATCCAGGACACTCGTTGGTGGGGTGGGGGGTCAGTGTATTCTACAGCCCCAGCTGACTGGGCAATACACAGATTAAAATGTCAGACAGTTTTATTTCAGGTATTTCAGTTTAGCATAAGTACACAGTTTAGACGTCAAAAACAGCAATTCAGTTCTGCACTAGTACGCAGTTCCAATGTCAAAACAGTTCTATTTTAAACAATTCAGTTTAGCATAAATACGCAGTTTAAATGCAAAAATCACTATAGTGAAAGAAGCACGGTTTTGTTCTATTTAACCCATAGATAGGACCCTTATCAGGTGCTACCACTCCGGGCCAGAGTGGACCTGGGAGCAATGGCAATGAAGGGCTACTCCGCATTCACCAAAGCTCCAGCATAGCTGGAACCTCACCATCAGATTGTTTAGTGTCATATCCGGGACACTCGTTGGTGGGGGGTCTTACCCCTCGGCAGAGAAGCAGTCGGTGTATTCTACAGCACCAGCCGACTGGGCAAAGATCTGTCTCTGGATGACAATATATATATATATATATATATATATATATATATATATATATATATATATATATATAAAACATCATATTCGGTTAATAACACTGATTCTTTTGACTCTATTTTGCAATCAGTTCCAATTGGTCCTCGCTCCTGGCAGGTCCTATTGTCGATATCCAGTACCCATACAAACCAAATGAATGTAGGAGCCCACAAGACAACTTTTCTTAGGAGTATGTCCTTTCTTCTCGAGCAGTGGTCAGAACAACATGTTTGATTTATTTAGGTGGTTTGTGAGATGGTGGCTTTATTACAGTTATTTATTTTTTGGTTGCTCTTTCCAAAAGTCAAATTAAGCACGCAACATCCTTGTGAAATTCACCTCCATTTTTTCTCCTAGTTTTTCGTTAGAGTCCAGTTTATGCAGCCATATATTAATAATGACACAGCTACAACCTTGAAGACACCCAGTTGTTTTTTTCATCAGAGATCAGATATCCATTTAGTCGATACCCTGTCAATAACAGTTCATGCCTTTCCTATGCATGAGTTGATGTTTCTTTCAATAGATGAGATATTGATCATATTTACCAACCCCTCCGCTCGGGCAGGATATGACACAAGGTCAATTTTTTAAGCGGAGTTTAACAGGTTTGAATTCAGAGTTTTCCTTCTCCTAAACTAGTTGCCTCACCAAGGCTGAAGAACCTAGTCTGCCCTACTATTTACCCATAGCTGGAGGGAGAATATTTGGATTCATACCTTTCCCAAGGGTATTTGTGCTATGCGAAATGCAATCAGTCAGATGAGATATTGACAGATGAGATATTGATACCAAGGTATATGAAATAGTCTACTGATTTCTGAGGCTTTCTATTTAATGTGAAGATGGCACCATCTTGTATAGAACACATCAACATATCTGAGCTCACGTAGAAACCAATCCCTCTTACTGCCTGCTCCAGGTGAGGCAACAGAGATTCGGCTTGAGAAAGTATATTTGCGAAAACCGATATATCAAATGCGTAGTCCACAATATTTTTCGAGGAATATTCTTTCTTTTTTTTTTTTAGTGGGAAACCAATTCTTTCAATAGATCTATTGACTTTCATAGTATAAGATTAAGACAGATTCTGCGTTAATTTATCTCTTTGTAAAATTCCAGTGACAATGTCAAAGAAATTAGTATCACCATCGTTTGATCGAGCCATCACTTTCGGGTTCTCGTAAATCATTATTGTAGCGAAAACATTTTTTGGAGAGACCATATTTTAGAAGTATTCGCTCCATCATTCCTCTGCGTATAGAATCAAATGTCTTGGAGAAATCTAAAAATGAAAGTGTTGCATGAAGATTTTTTGCACGTAATCCTTCGATGAGTTGACTCTTAATCAGAATCTGAGATTTTGGATCGATTTATCCGAAAACCGTCCTGATTTTTCCTATGAGTTTTCTCAATTTCTTGTTGGATACGATTGTGAAGCCGGTCATTATAAGCAACAGCAGTTATAACAATTGTAGTTCTTAGTGATTATGAGGTCACAGTTCTTTGGAAAGTGAAGATTGTAGCCATCCGTCCATTTATCAATTGTGTTTCGTTCATACACAGCGTTGCATAACCGAAGAAGTATTAGATATCATACTTCAGCGATTATATATATATATATATATATATATATATATATATATATATATATATAGATGTAAAAATGAATGGATAAAAACCTGATGTAAAAATTTATAATTTTTTTCTTTAAATTGAGGGAAATGTTTGCTGAAAAACAAAATATTTTTTTGAAAGTAAAACATTTTAGCTTAAAATAAATTGATATAATGTTTTTATGTAAAATTATTTTCTATATGTATGTCCTTATATGAAAGACAAAATGTAATTATGCCTTAAACAATATATGTATTTGAATTTCTGCTGATAGCGCAAATATAAAAGTAGACAACATTTGTTTAATTTAGGTAAATTAAACGAGTTGTAATTAAATGCATTTTTGAAAGAAAAGGCTGTAGATTAGAACTAATTAGAAATAATTCCCAATTGTCTGGGGCTGTAAAATACATCAACTGCATCTCGGCAGAAGCGTAAGACCTCCAAACGAAAGTCCTTGATATAATATTAAACAATCTGATGATGAAGCTCTAGTAATGCTGGAGCTTTGGAGAACGCGGAAAACCCCTTCATTGCCATCGCTCTCGAGTCCACTCTGTTCTGGAGTGGTAGCACCTGTTAGGGTCCTATCAATGGGTAAAATTAAACTAAACTGTGTGCTTATGGTAAACTGAATTGTCTGAAGTTAACTGTTTTGACATTTAAACAGCGTACTTATATTAAACTGAATTGTTTCAAATAGAATTGTTTTCTGATACTGAAACTGTATGCTTACGCTAAACTGAATTGTTTGAAATAGAACCGTTTATATCTGTAAAAATAGATTAGGCATTAAATAACGTACAATGGTTGATGTCCCCAAAATAAATCAAACGAATAAAAATATTTCTGCAAACTATTTGGTTCAAAATAAGCTTAAAAAGTTGCTGATTTTAACACACACACACACACACACACACACACACACATATATATATATATATATATACGAGGTGCATACGATAAGTTTCTTGACGTATGGGCACTTTTATTGATTGTACACACACAAAACTAGTCCCATTCAAAGTAATCTCCTCCGGATGCAAGGCACTTGTTGTTCCGTTCCAACAACTTCTGGAAGTCCTCTTGTGTGAGCGTGTCAATGACCTTCGTCACAGCCTCTTTCATCTCCTCAATTTTCTCATAACAACAGCCTGTGACCTTAGGGAATAAGCAAAAGTCACAGGGACCAACTTCTGGATTTTAGGGAGGCTGAGGAACTGTCTTGATGTCCATCTTGGTCAAATAGTATGTGACAAGGATGAGAGTTGTGGACTGATGCATTGTCCTGGTGAAAATGCCACCGACTCACTTAGAAGAGTGTTGGACTCTTCCGACGGAATCTCTCCCTGAACTCCCTTAAAACTTCAACATAGTAACCCTAATCTTAACCCTAATCCTTTGGCCGATTAACTCTGGTGTATTGACTTCCTTACTCCTCTCACACCTCTCATCATCCCTCACAGACTCCCTACCTTCCTTGAATCTCTTATGCCACTCAACAACTAATGCTCGATTCATGCAAGATAGTCGAAAAGCAGTTTGAAGCATTCCATATGTTTCTGTGGCATTTTTTTCCAAGTCTAAAACAGATTTTATTGCATATCATTCTTCTAAAGTGTCTCACATCCAGATAGCATTTTTGAAATTCACGAGCTGTGACAATCAAGCTTTAATAGGATGTATTCTAATTGCTGCTGTAGCTGTTGATTCGAACTTGAAATCATAAAAATTGATCAGTCAACTTATAAGATGCATAGCAATGACATAATATTTTTTCAAGAGTCTTCAACGATTTTACATTCCCATACCAAAAAGTCTGGAAACTTATCGTATGCCAATCGTATATATATATATATATATAGAGAGAGAGAGAGAGAGGGACAGACAGAGAGAGAGAGAGAAAGAGAAAGAGAAAGAGAGAGAGAAAGAGCCATTCGAAATACCATTTCCTTTACTTCTGCATCACTACGTTCGTATAAACATGGAATATGTGTCTTTATCTCAAAAGTGTTTGACAGCAACCTCAAAGATAACAAGTTCGAACTTAACCCATACTATTACGTCAACATTTTAGACTTCCCTTCAGGAAATGTATGAACCCCATCCCCTTATCCCCCAAGCTCTGGGTTAAATACTACCAATAGCTGATCTTTTGCAAGGATGGTTTGGGCATTTGATAACTTACAATAGTTGATATGACAATAAACAAAGAAACCAAGCGAACATTATCAAGTCCTTTTCCTTGAAATAGTGTTCCATCAATACTCTCTCTCTCTCTCTCTCTCTCTCTCTGTGTAACATCGTATTTCGAGTTGACTCTACGAGCTGCTCAAGCAACAGATTGTTGGAGAGAAGTATTTATGTCTTGCTTTGTAAAATATCCAAGTCTGTGTTTTCATTAAGATCGGGTTCACGTGTTCACATGATGTATCTGAACTAATTTAAAGCAGATTTATTCAATTTAAAACTGACCTTGTGTCACACCATGCTCGTGGCAAAGAGATTGGTGAATACATATAAACGTAATGTTTACTTTAGTTGGTTTGGTCTGGTTTCTTTGTTTAATGGTATATCATCCTTTGTAGGTTATTTAATGCCAAAGCCATTCTCCTAGAAAACGGTAGTGGTACTATTTAACCCAGAGCTGGGAGGATAAAGGGATTCATAACTTTCCCAAGGGTATTTGCCCCAAAGTGAACCTAATAGCGCGACTGGAGTTCGAACTCGCTTACTACAAATCCGCCGTCCATCGCTATAACCATTACACCACGAGGACACCCCGCCCCGTTTACTTTTGTATTAGTTCGTCTAAATGTTTCTTGGACTAAATCTTTGAAATGAATTGTATAAAACTTTATACTAACGTAGGCATAATTCTGCTTGAAGTTTTGCAGACATCCAGAAATTTAACATAAGTTTCTGCAGGGAATATATATATATATATATATATATATATATATATATATATATATATATATATATATATATATATATATATATATATATATATATATGAAAATAGGTAGGTCCACGAAGAGATGTGTATTTTTTTATTCATTTATTTTGTTATTACATACGTGTTATATATGTGTAGGTTTCCAGCCTGCTGCTTTCGTCATACTAGAAATAAGAGTGAATTCAAGTCTCATTGAGAACCCCATAAACTAGGCCTTGTGCCAAATATGTTCTCGGACGAAAATAACAAGCTGGAAACAGGAACATATAAAATACGTATGTAAGAACAAAATAAATAATTTCCAAAAATAAAAATACAAATCTCTTCGTGGACCTATCTATTTTTAAAAATATTTTTATTCTTTCTTTGGACTCACAACATCTTTATATATATATATATATATATATATATATATATATATATATATATATATATATATATAAATGAAAAGTAAAAGAAAATAAGACAAGTTTCCATAAGAAAGTTTCCGATACTATAATGGCCGAGTATGTATTAAAAAGAAACAGTAATTATATTTGTGAACAAGAGACGTCAGTTAAGTGAAGTTTCATGTGTGGTGAAAAAAATAAAAAAGTATTTGTAGTCATTTATACGTATAGTCTCCTACTAAAATGTAAATGCATGTAACACACACACACACACACACACACACACACACACACACACACACACACATATATATATATATATATATATATACATATATATATAATTAAAGATTAAACAAGTTACATATACCAAGTAGATAGCTACAATGTATATATATATATATATATATAGACTAATGTATATATATAATTCTCTTCATGTCTGTTATGAATGCAACCCTATGTCAGCAAAAACGGCACATCATTGCAAGGTTTGCGTAAGAGCGATACTCTTGAAAGGGTCTAAGCAAGAGAATAAAGCTATTACCTGTCGGATTTGTGGTTGAATGCTTATTTTATGAGTTATGCGTTCGCCCAAAATTTTAATCATCTAATTCCTTAATATCCTCTCAATCCTTAGAATTATCGCAATCCTTGAAATCATCTCATTCCTTGAAATAATAGAAAACTTGGAAAAGCTGATTAATCTTTCTATCTTATTTTGTTTATACAATTCTTTGCAAAATTTATAGAGTCTCTAAACTAAGCGGATTTTCAACGATTTTTTTTTCATTTCATGATAAATAAACAACTAAGCGATATATATATATATCACAACACTTATATTGTTTAACGGATAAAAAGTGGCAATGTGGCCAACTTGTATATTTTCTTTGGGTAAACTTCTCATTTTGTCAATAGTTCAATCAACTTTTATACACCGCTGATTGGAGAAAATTAACATATTTTACTGAAGTTCGTGTTCGATCTTCTACTCGATTGATATCTATCATTCTTTTTATTGTTTCAGTTGACAGCTCTGTTGTTACATTCATGTTTCCCTTCAATTAGCCAAGTTCAACACTTTATGGAAATAGACTCTTTTAATTTCAGTCTAATTTACATATTTAGATTTCCATTGACTTCATTTCATTGTTCCATAGTTTGTCCTTAACATTGAGTGATTCGATAATTTTTGTCTTTGTCTGAGGTCTGTTTCAAAAAGCCAGAATATAAAACAATAATTGTTTAGTGTCATATATCTGACTAGTTTATTTGCAGCCAATCTCCCAACCCAAACAAACGAAAAAAGAAAGAAAAAGCTAAATATACATGGTGTTTCAGAAAAATCGATATAATTTCGTAATTTGATAACTAGGTCAATACTTTATATTTTTCACTTATAGAAATACAACTCACTGGAAAAGAAAAGGTGTTTAAATATTAAATAGAGAATTCTAAGTGGTTTCTACACATGATGTTAAAATTGGAGGTCATTTAAATGAGAATTGGTCAAAATATTAAATAACAAACTAATATTAATTGCTCCGAAAAACCCAATAGATTTTGAATGATGGCAGTTTTTATTGAAATTCATTGTATATCCTTTAACTGTGGGGATTACATAATTTTAGGGAGTTCTATCTATCTATCTATCTAACTTGATAGATAGATAGATAGATAGATAGATAATAGGAGATGCCCATGGTATAATGGGTATTATCGTACGAAATGGACTCGGTGACACGAGTTCAAATTTTCAACGAGACTAATTGTATTTCATATAGCACAAATACTCTCCCTCCAGCAATGAGTAAATAGTAGGACAGACTTGGTTCTTCAGCCTTGGTGAGGCCACTAGTCTAGGGGAAGGAAAACTCTGAATGAAAACCTGTAAAACTCCGCTTAAAATTTGACCTTCAGTCATATCCTGTCCGAGCGAAGGGGTTGGTAAATATGGATAGATAGATAGATGTTCATCCTTAACTGTTAATGAGAAACAACAAAGTTTAAAATACCCTAATCTATAATACTCAGCAATTATCTAAATGAACAAGAATTACAAGAATAAAAAGAAAGGAATAATAAACCGGAAAAAAACATTACACAAATAATAGAAAATAATTGATATATGTTGATATCACCCTATCTGCGGGGCTTAGAATACACTCACTGTATCTCCTTGAAAGGAATTAGAATCTCTCCGTCGACCGTTGCAGAAAATGTTCAGTGAAGTAAAAAGGCATCATTTGAAAATCATAATTCCAATTCTGCATCCATTTTTTTTTTTTCAAATTTAGTTTGAACCCTTATGCCGTCGACGAGAGCTAAAATACGTTTACTGTATCCCTAGTCGATAGTTTAAACAACAATCGAGTTGTGAGGCTACAGTTTTGAAGATCTATGAAGTGTGGAGTACGTTTACATTGCCATTAATCCCAGATCCATTCTAACTGGGAGTGGTAATACTTGCAACGGTCCCATCTATGATTCAAATACATTATTTTAAAATCAACCGTATGTGCAAATAAATAAATAAATAAACAAAATAAAATTTCATAGGAAATGACTGCACAAATACTTTAAATATATTCGTACAATAAATGCGATTCTCTAACCTCTTAACATGAAGCATAAAATAACTCTAGATGAGCTGACTTACCCTTAAAATCAATTAATAAATCAATCAATCGAATATCTTAAGAATGAGCTTTAAGAGTTTTAAAGTATTCCTGAAAAATTATTTTCTGAAGTCCCTTTTTTTTAATTCAATATTTTCTTGAATGTATTTTTAAAAGATAGAATCTTTGTTTAGACTGATTCGTCAGAATGTACGCTAAGCAGTAATTCTTTTAAAAAATCATGAAAAATGAATGTCTTATAAAAATACACACACATACTTAAAAGGGAGCGATTTTTGCCTCATACTCTTTAACATTACATAACCAAATAACCCTCTTTAAAATGATTGACTCAAAATATGGCTTTTTGTTCGATCAGTTAAGATCAGAGGTTATACAAGGCGGCTTTTGGTGTTACCAGGAATGGTCGTTAAAACCCCATTGAGCAGATGAAACTGACAAGAGACAGACATAATGTTTCATATCCAGATTGAGTCGGTCAGAATAAAAAAAAACGTGCCAATGATATTAACACACCACACACACACCCTTGCTCGCTCACACACATAACTATACACACAGTGAGTCTGTCATCTCAAAATCAGACAGCACACTCCTTAAAAGTACTCACCGAATATTCCAACCGAAATTGGAAAAAGCAATCAGTCGCGTAAAAATACACAGGGTGATTGAAAAATAACTCCCTGTTTTAAAAAAATATATATATATTTAAAATATCTTTTGCATAGAATAGGGTTTAGAAATAAATGAGAATTTCAAAATAGGGAGTTACTTTTCAATCAGCTATATTTACCTTGAATATTAATCAGATTCTTTTTATCAACTCAAAACGACTTGAATTGTTGTAATTAATTTAAGATGACAAGACTTGTTATTTGTTAACGAGAATCTTTCTTTCAAAGTGTACTTCATTACAATTGATTATGACTAAAAACAGACTTGATTTAATTATTAGAGCACTCTCGGAGAAACAAATTTTGGGGATTTCCATTTGTATATGGATTAATGAGCTTGGCTATCTCATAAAGTGCCATATAATTCTGGCTTTGAGCTGGACTAAGCTAAGCTTAAATGATCCCTCGGGTCAAATTTTCTTGTTATACTTCATGTCTAGAAGACTTACATATTGCCGTCTGAATATTTGTTTTAGGGAAAACAATATTATAAGTACTGGATATCCATAAGTTTACAGAGGGCACTTTATGTGATGAAATGGTTAGAAAGTTTTGATAAGCAGAAATATTGTTTGTGAGTTCGGCTCTCACAGGGCACCTCAATACTTCTGGCCTTGTGCCACATTTAACTTTAGCTTAGTAGGTAAACTTAGTAAGTTTAAGGAATATATCACCTGTTCTGGTAGAGTATACATTGTGAGACTATGATTATGAGAAGTAGGGGAGGGGATGCTATCAATGCCATGTTAAAAGATATCAGAAGAACCTGGTGTATACAGAGTGATTTTAACACAGGCTATCCAGCTTTACACAATGGCTATGAAGACGCTCAGCGTAACAGCTATCGATGAAGGAACTTGGATTGTTTCAAGTCTTAGACAAAGTTGCTGGAGTTTCATTTCGTGTTAATGCCTTCGAGAAAAGCATGAATCCATCTATTCACACCTCAGCTTTGAGTAAATGGTAGGTTAGACTGGGTTATTTAGCTTTTGCAAGGCAATCGGTCTTAGATAAGTTGTAAGTTAAGTTGGCGACCGTAGTCAAGGACGACCAGAAGGTTCTCTTTTCAATAGCTACTATACCGAGGTATAGGAGAGGGCGCTGCTCCTTTTCCTGGATTGCTCCACTTTACCCTCGATACGTACCTTATATTGCTGAGTGTTAAGCAAGGAGGTATCAAGTACCATTTTTTAAAGTCTTTGGTATTACGTGACCTGGGATTAAACCTAGGTCTCCCGAACCATTGGCAAATACCTTAAATTTAAATTAGCTGTGCAACACCAAACGAATTAACGTTGTGTCACATCCTGCTCGTGACAAAGGGGACAGGTAAATGTATACTTACACGCTCCAAGATATAACGGTCAGAAGGAAGACTAGATAAATGAAGAATATCGGGGTTCGATTCCAGGTTGAGTCATACCAAAGACACAAATAATGGTACTTTGGACCTCCTTTCTTAACTCTCAGGACTATAAGGTACGTATCAAGTATAAAGTGGAGTAATCCAGTGAAAGAAGTAGCACCCTCCTCTACATCTGAATGTAGTAGCTATTGAAAAAGGAGCCTTCGGGTCCCCCTCGACTATAGTCACCAAAATTAATTACGCATTAATTACTAAAACCGGAAATACACCGAAACGATAGTTATTAGAATCTAGAAGACACCCTGTACAGATCTAATTCACCTGGAATTAGCCTGTTATCTAGCTGTTTAATCATTACATCATTGTATTTAGACATCTGACTTGGAGTAAACTGTTGCTGTTGAAGCATTTTAGAATAGTGCACTTATGGGAGTTATATTTGTAGATTATAATCGTTATGAGGAAAGACAGAATGCAGAAAAAGGCAATCAGTAATGTTGAAAGGAGATAATCGTAACCATTGAAGGGTTTTCAGAAAGTTAACAGGACAGGTACGAAATAATAAGCTGCTAATGTGTTGCCACCAGGAAAGAAATGGCAAAAGACGAGATACGTGATCTGTGTTGTCCTTAAGAATGATTAAATATTAAATTATATCCATTTAGGTGTGTGCTACATTCATAAAAATGGTTGGTAATTTCTGTCTCTTATGAGAGAGAAGAGGAATAATGTGGCCCATATCCATCAGTGAAAATGATGCAAAAATATTAGTATCGACTGGTTTTAATATAATGTACATCAGTATTTTTCCTTTTAGAAGCACTTCTCAAGTTCTAGAATCCCACGTCAAACCATATAAAACAGGTTTGGTTTGGTTTGGTTTCTTTGTTTAATGGCATATCAATCTTTGTAGGTTATTTAATGCCAAAGCCATTCTCTTAGAAGGAGAGTGGTGGTACTATTTAACCCATAACTGGGAGGATAAGGGGGGTTCATACCTTTCCCAAGGGTATTTGCCTGAAAGTGAACGTAATAGCACGACTGGAGTACGAACTCGCTTACTACGATTCCGCAGTCCATCGCTTTAACTATTACACCACGAGGACACCCCTTCATAAAACAGGAAGAGATATGCATATACAAGTTTCTTATTGAACACCAAGAAAACTTGAACATTCTGATATACTAGACAAAACATTAAAGAAATAGTATGAAATAAACATTTCGGTTTCAATATTATCAGTCTTAGGTACTTTCTACAAGTTTAATGATACCGGACCTCAAATTAGACAATTGGTCTAACTTTCATTTTTACTGAGATATCAATTGTTACTGGATATTGTCAAATAAACTGAAAGTATTCACAGCCAAATAAAGATATTGAGTTAAAGGCTTCTCTTTACTTCTTGTAGACACTTGTAACAAAAAACAGTGAATTAGAATTAATGACAACAGAAATGAAAAACAAAACAGTAAAACTTCTTTATTCTTCCCTCAAAAGTATAGAATTCTTGTTTCAAGACTGATTTTAAAGTGGACACTTTTGTTTATTTTTTGAACGATGCTACATGTACTACAATTGTACATATATATATATATATATATATATATATATATATATATCATAAAGAGTGCTCAATATTAGTGATAGAGAATATATATATATATATATATATATATATATATATATATATACGAATAAAAGTTAGGCCTGCGTTGACATAAACGGAGTGTGGTTAACTTTGATTGGTTGTTTGGTTGGGTTTTATGGTATAGCAACCTTTGTAGGTTATTTAATGCCAAATCCATTTTTATGCCGACGAACAGTTTTATTTCAAACAATTCAGTTTAACATGAGTAGTCAGTTTAATTGTCAAAAACATTTCTATTTCAAGCTATTCAATTTAGTCAAACAGTTCTAATTCAGACTAATCAGTTCAAAATAAGTACGCAGTTTAGTTCTACTTAAATTTATTTTATACAAATAATCAGTTCTATTTCTCAAGCGAGAAACTAAATCTCTTCTTATAGCAGTAAAAAAAACAACGCCATTAGGACGAATTATTTTGAAGTGAAAAATGATTATACACAACAAAATAACAAGTGTAGAAAATGACGAGAAAAAAAAATGAACCAGTTAGTAACATAAGAGTACGCAACAAAGACGCGCACTAGCAAGAAAAGAGTACAAAATAATGCTCGACTGGGTGGGAAAGTTGATCCACTGGGAATTGTGCAAGCGATTTACTTTTGAGCATATTATAAAATGAGATATGCTCAAACTAGAATCTGTCACAGAGATTAAGGTGCATAAAATTCTCTTGCATTTTGAGATACAATAATCACCTAATCCCAGCAAGAAGATAAGAGTTTTCATATTTTTCATTCATTTCCGCTTGATGGGATCCACTTCGAATATTCTAGGTACATGAAATGTTCCTTTTTTCCAAGCGTTCGGAACGTCTTCTTCATTCTTTTATGTATATTTTAGCTGTATTTCAGTTATATTAGGGGCAATTCATTTTTTGGTGCACTAATTATTTTCAATAGGAGGGTTATTATTTTTATTATTAACTTCTTTGTTTTCGTTTTAAATTTTTTCACATATTTATTTTAGGGAGATTCCATGTCAAAACACCAGCAAAAAGTTTAAATCTGCTCCCACCGACACCGAGTGAGTTGAAACTTGGCACAAATATTCCCCTTCAAAGTATGCCAAATTGTTTTGTGCTAGGTCTTACCATTTCGAATTGGGCAGGGTGTAAAATTTTCCTGCTGTTGCCTCTAAATTAAGGCGGAGCAGTGTCACAGACTCTTAGCGTTTTTTGAAGAAAATGATTGTATACTCAAAAATTCCTTAAAACATCTTAAAATTATATCAAAGAGGGTTTTTCATTCTTATTTCGTCCTTTCGAAACTCTATGGGTTAATTGAAAACATCTATCAACAAGGATAAAAGAACACGACACATTTAATCATTTACTTATAAGCTAAACACATACTATATATATATCCAAATAATTTATTGTATGGACATTTTTGGTTTTGCGAATTTTACAAGTCTGACCGCTAACAAATAAAGAGTTTGTAAAGTACTTTAGGGACGGAAAACAATCAGCATTCCCTAGTTGGGAAAATTGTCTCTCCTTTATCAAGTATAGGAGAGTTAAAAGACTTAATAAGAATGAAAAAAACTCTTTGATACAATTTTAAGATGTTTAAAGGAAATTTTCTTCCAACATTATAATTTTTGATGTTTTAAAAGCCCTTTTATAAATCACCAAATGGTACTATTACAATCATTTCAAGTGTTTTTAATTCAAATTATATGAAAAAAAAGTTTTTTCTTCGTGTTATTAATTTTCAAAAAAATTGTAATAACTATAAAAATAAAACAAAAAAAAACAAAACAAAAAAAAACGCAATTCTTTCAAGGTCATACATAGATTTAGTGCCATCTCCAAATAATCTATGCACTGTTGATTACTCCCTATGCGGCAAAGTTTGCTGCTCGTTGAAGCAATTTCTTTTAGAAATTAGTAAAATCAAACTTGTTGAATAGTTTAAGATGTTACTTAAGCTCAAAATCGACATTTGGGAGGTCAAGAAGCCTTAGGATGATTGTCTTCAGTTCTAAACTTTCACTGAAATCTTGCACGTACAAAGGGGAAAAAATACGTTTTTTCAGAGTCATATCTTCTAAAGTAGACTTGAACACATCACAAAATTACTTGGTGAACTTAAGCAGACATAGTAGATGTTAGAAAAATATAACGAAGATTGAAGAGGGCCTTTTTTTCTATAGGCTTGCTGTGAGGTACATTGGTGAAAAGTTGTTGATTTTGGTCTTATGCATTTTGGAGGCAAAATGAAAATATAGGGTTAAAATAGTTGGATAATTGGATTTTGCATTCGTTATTTTCCCGACATACCAAATTTCAGAAATATTAAATTCATGGAAGTATTTTAAAAATTTGTTTTACAAATATTAAGATTTTGAGTACCGCTCCGCCTTAATTTAGAGGGAAAAGTAGAAATTTTACACCCCCGTCCCCAAAGGCAAAGCACAAAACAATTTGGCTCACTTACCTAACTCATAAACGGGAACATTTGTGGAAAATTTCAACTAATTGGGTATCGGCGGTTGTAATTCCCGGGTAAATCGACGTGGAATGACCCTTTAATTAATTCATTTTATTATTTAGTTCGTTTATTCAAATCATTTGAGTTTTTAACATCAGCATCATAGAGGCTGAGTGGCAGCAGGTCTCCTCAAGTCTTCATCACACTTCTTGGTAATTTTGCCGATTTCAACAATGCTATAGTTGAAATGGTCTTCACTCGTCCCTCTTATTTCCAAGTTCTCCAGTCCCCGTATCAAGCTTTTGGCGACTGTAACGAACGCGCAATTATTATTATCATTATTTTGGTAAAAATATAAATCTCTAGAGTCATTAGTTTTCAGGCTACTTTGTAGGAGGTTGTTGTCCACCCTGCAATTAGTTATGAATTCTGATCGTTTGCTAAGGAGTTTGTTTTGTTTTGAGAAGTTGATTATGTCAATTTTTTTCTACGCAAATGTTACTGTGTTTTGAAGTGTTGTTTGAAGCTGGCGCTATTTTTCTTACTTTCCTGGTTATTTTTTGTCTGTTTTGTTTTGATTTTTTGAGGTTCCAAATACGTGTAGAAAGTATTGTGGTGTGTTTCTATTTCTTGTTGAATGATGTTTTTTGCAGGTAGCTCCTTCTTTCCTGGAGATTTCTGTAAGCCAATAAATGTTTATTGCATATGTTACAATGGTTTGGTAAAATACGCTTGTTTGTAGGAAATTTCCATTAAGGGGACATTCGTATTTTATTTTGCAATTACCGGTATTTTTGGTGTTTATGATGTAGTATATATTTTCATATTCAGCTTTCTCATCATTTAGTTTGTTTTAATCGTGGCTGTAGTTAATATATCATGTATTCCTATTGGATATTTTGTGTTGTTTTTTTTTATATACAAAATTAGTTCTATAAATATTTTCCTACGTTAGTTTTTCATTATTTATTCAATGTTGTTAGAAACAAATAATATTTCTATTTCTACTTCGTTTTTGTTTATTGTTCTAAAATGTTTTTATTGCATTTTTGTGGTTTTCTTTGTTTTTTTTCCAGATGGTCTAGTTTAATGAACTGCCAGATACTCCCAGACTAATGGACTGTAGTTTTTTTTATTATTGTAGGTGAACAATTGGAGGACATGTGCATGTATAGGAGAATCATTTTGACTACTAAATGGTTAGTAGGTCTTTTTTAGGTTTACAACTAGAAAGTCAATTTCCTTTCGGTTGGTTTTTATATCAATATTGAATCTTGTTGTTGCATACTGACCCATGACCGAGCAGTCAATCAGAGACTTACCTGCGTTAATAAACGGAAGAAGATCACGTGATCAAATCGGAGGTTTTAGGCGTTGCTGGTGTGTTGGAGTCGCTTGAGTCAATGAGGGCCTGCTTGCAGTCACCGAGAGTGCCCAGCTGGGGCCTATGGTCCCCGCTGGGCCTCCGGTTGAGCAACCCGAACCGAGAAGCAGAAGAAATGGTAAAGAGAAAAAGTTATGGGTCAATATAGCAATCGGTCTTAGTCTGTCCCTGTCTCTGTCCGAATGTCTATCACACCTCAGAAGCTTCAACCTCTTTCGAAAATGTGAGAGTTATATATAACTATAAAGAAGTGTCCTTCATTCCTCATCTCGGTATACAAAACTATTTATTTGAATATTTTCATGATCTGTTTTCTAATTTTATCTGTATTATATCCGTTGCACTTTCTAGGGATTAATAGTCCATCGTCCCAGTGTAGACTTGCGATATTTTTTATTTATAGAATCCGATAACGTAGCTGATATATATCTTCCTACCTTTTCACAAGTTTCAACTCTACTGTAGATGACCATCGAAGGTGCCTTGTGCGCCTTTCGTTACCCGTGTTGTTTCGTTGTCAAATAATTAGGATTTTTAGTTGTTTTTATTCATTTTTTATTAGTCGTTTCTTATTTTCATGTATTTAGTTGTTAAGATTAAAGACTTATCTCGTATATTTTCTCGGATGGAGGAAAGAAATCTTTGATATCTCGCTGTATCAATGAAGTTTTGTTTGTTTTACATTTCATAACCATTCCTTACCCAGTCGGTTGGGACTGTAGAATACACTGACTGCTTCTCCGCAGATGGGTAAGACCCCTCCCCCAACGAATGTCCTGATTTGACACTAAACAATCTGACGGTGAGGTTCCAGTGATGCTGGAGCTTTGGGGAATGCGGAGCACCCCGCCATTGCCATCACCCCCGGGTCCACTCTGTATGTATGGGTTAAATAGAACTAATGGCATACTTATGCTAAACTGAATTGTATGATTAAACTGAATAGCTTGAAATAAAAATGTCTTTGATAATTAAACCGTACTTACTTTTAAACTGCGTGCTTATGCTAAACTTACTTATTTAAAATAGAACTGTTTTTTGACTTTGAAACTGTATTTAAACTAAACTGAATTGTTTAACATAGAACTGTTTTGACATTTAACTGTATGTAAACAAAATCAGTACTTGTACTAAACTGAATTAGCTGAATTAGAACTGCTTGACTAAACTGAATAGCTCGAAATAGAAATGATTTTCACAATTAAACTGTACTTACATGTAAACTACTTGCTTATACTAAACTGAATTATTGGAAATTGAACTGTTTTTGACATTGGAACTGTACTTACACTAAACTGAATTGTTATATATAACTGCTTCAATAATTTGAAATAGAAATGTTTTTGACAATTAAATTGTGTACTCATGCTAAACTGAATTGTTTGAAATAAAATTGATTATTTTCATAAAAATGGCGTTAAATAAACTACAAAGGTTGATATGCCATAAAATCCAACCAACCAACCAATCATAACAATTCCATAGAGGATCTATTATGTTTCCTTTGGTTTATTTCTTTTATTTTTCTTGTTTTGATATTCATTTCTTCTAATATAGTATTACTTATTTTACCCTGTTTCTTTTTATTAGATTTATTTTCTGCATGTAGGGTTATTTCTAAAACTTTCTTTATGGTTTTTCCTGTTATGAACACTTGTGATTTTGTTAAGCAGCTTATGCGGTTATCGAGGTTAAGTTTACCAGCAGTTTCTTTTGCTTCCAGGTTTATTTCTAGTTATGTATTGCGAGGTGATTTAGTAATGTTTTATCTAAGTAATTTATTATGTTGTTTTGGTTTTAGTTCGTATATGTTCCTCGTCTTTTCGGCTGGAATAAAGAAGTTAGGCGATTTTAAAAAGTACTATTTATATTGTCTTTTAGTTTTTGTTTAAACAAGTCTAGGTTGTTGAGAAGTTTTCTGTTTTTTGCCAAGTTAGTTTAGTTCTATTCGAAATGATCTTGTTTTTCTTGTAGCAGTCGGAACTTTCTTGTTTCAAAACCAAAGTTTTCTTTTCTTATGTCATTATTGATATTAACATTTTTAAAAGTAGAAATGCACTTTCGATCTAATTATTTTTATTAGATTCTTTATTATTCTTTTCAGTGTAAAAGGATTGGCAAATAGTGAGGATTTTAAAATGTAGATGAATTTATTTATTTATTTCCATGTCAGTGATTAAACAACAACAACAACAACAACAACAACAAAAAGCTACTGTTTCACTATGACTCTAATAACTTAAAAAATAGTATAAAATAAACTGAACCATGTAGTGGACAGAAACATAGAATTTAGAAAGGTGAATAGAAAAAAATTAAAACAAATAAATATAAATAAATAAATAAATAAACAGAAAAATAAATAAAACAAAAACAAACATTAAAGAAACCAAAAAAGTAAATAATAATAATAATAATAATAATAATAATAATGCACAACCCAGCTGGTGTCTTTGAAAATGACACACATAAACTCCTATGGAACTTTGACGTACAGATGGATCACCTAATCTCGGCCAGAAGACCAGACCTTATAATAATCAATAAAAAGAAAAAGAAAAAGAAAAGAGAAGTTGCAAAATTGTCGACTTACTAGTCCCGGCTGACCTCAGAATAAACTGAAAGAACGTAAAAAGAAGAATAAATACCTCGACCTTTCTAGAGAATTGAAAAAAACAATGGAACATGAAGGTGATAATAATACCAATTGTGATTGGTGCTTTTGGTACAGTAACTCAAGGAATTACTAAAGGGACTGGTGGACTTGGAAGTTGGCGGACGAGTGGAGACCATCCAAACTACTGCATTGTTGAGAACGGCCAGAATACTTAGAAGAGTCTTGAGGAGACTTTCTGTCACTCAAACTTCAGTGAAAGACCATCAGCTAACGCTGATGTAAAAAAGTCTAAGAAGTAAATAATGATAATAATAAAAAACGAGAAAATAATAAATTTAAACCTAACGAAACAAATTAGCAAATCAAAATACCGATACAATGTAGTCACGTAAATAACAATGCAATATAAACTACAAAGCCCTTCCCAGAATGCACTACAAGTTAAACTACCCTTCCCATCATGCCACTTTACGAGAGTACATAAAAGGATGGGTTCCTCTTGGTCCGGTGACGACAATTATTTCTTTCGCGTTATTTACTTATTGTTTTCGACTTAGTTCAGATAAGAATATTTTGTTTTGTTTTGTTTTTTGAGAAGAAAATATTTTGCAGAAATAAACTTTTTGAAAGTTTCGAAATAATTTTGAAAAAAGTTGTTATGTTATTATAGAAGTGACGAAAAATGAACTGGTGCCGTAGCATATTCATTCGTTGAAGGAACGCCGTTTAATATTCAAGCATCTTAAACAGACATTTACATGATCTCTGCTATCATAAATAACTGGTGCTAAACTTGATATATTATAAGCATGTACCAGGTGTGTTTTAAATTAGCTGTGACTGATTTGGTCCGACACTTGTTCATTTATGTGTTTATCAAGAGTCAAGCCAGAACTGCCCATCCTATTTCAAAATGATTAGTTGAGGATAGATCGGCTTGATTTTAAAGACATTTGACATAAGTGTTTGATGACAGTTCATTTATCTTCGTCTGTGTCTATCATCACTATGATAGAACTTTTTTGTCGATTATTTCTATTATAGTGAAGTTTGCATTCCTATTAAAATCACGACTGTTTTTGCGGATATGTTGTTCTACAAGCATTAGTTTATTGTAATCCATTAATTTGATTCCTTGTCTGTTGTTAGTTGTTCTTAAATAAAGTAATTTACTGACGAGGTACCTTCAATGAGTTTCCAGACTTGTTTTGTACAGGCATTTAAAATTGTTGTAGACTCTTGAAAATTCAGTATGTTTTTGGTATACATCTTATGAGATGACTGACCAAATTTAATAATTTCAGGTTCAAATAAACAGCTACAGCAGGAAGTGGAATACACCCTACTAAAGCCTGATTGTCTCAGCTGGTGAACTTCAAAAATGCACTTGTCTTTAATTGGAATCATTTTGAGATGAGGTTTCTTAATTTGAGAATTAATCTTTATTTATTGCGGACTTTTTTCCTCATGTTGGTAGTTTTTGTGTTGTTTCTTCTTTCACTACGTTTCGGCCAAATTTCACCTCTGGCCTTCTTCAGGTGATTTTACCGCGACCGACATTTGGCCGAAACATAGTGAAAGAAGAAACAACACAAAAACTACCAACATGAGGAAAAAAGTCCGCAATAAATAAAAATTAATTCTCAAATTCAAAAATGCAATCTGGACGTGAGTACACTTTAGCAGAACGGTATGCAATAATATTCTGTTTTAAACTTGGAAAAAATGAAACAGAAACGTATGGAATGCTTCAGACTGCTTTTGGAGTATCTTGCATGAATCGAGCATCAGTTTTTGAGTGACATAAGAGATTCAAGGAAGGCAAGGAGTCTGTGAGGGATAATGGCAGGTGTGGGAGAAGTAAGGAAGTTAATACACCTGAGTTGAATGGCCAAAGGTTTAGGGTTAGGGTTACTATGTTGAGGTGTTAAGGGAGTTCAGAAAGAGATTCCTTCGGAAGAAGCCAGCACCCTTCAAATCGAGTCCGTGGCATTTCCAGAAGGACAATGTACCAATTCACAACTCCATCCTTGTAAGACTATTTGACCATGATGGACATCAAGATAGGCCCTCACCGTCCTTATAGTCCAGACCTTGCTCCCTGTGACTTTTGCTTATTCCTTAAGCTCAGAGGCTGTCGTTATGAGACAATTGAGGAGATGAAAGAGGCGCTGACGAAGGTCATTGACACTCTCACACAAGAGGACTTGCATGGGGCCCTTCAGAAGTTGTTGGAACGGTACAACATTACAGCCTGAGGAGATTACTTGGAAGGGGACATGAGTTTCAAGTGTGTACTATCATTAAAAGTGCCCATACGACAAATATCTGGAAAATTATTTAATGATCTTCGTAGCTTTTTGCTTGGATATGGCACAGGGCCGTATGAATGGGGCACTCAATGAGAATCGAACTGACTCGTGAAGGTTTGCTAGTCTTGCTTGCTAACCATTGCACCACCTGTTTTTGGCAGCGTATGCAATCCACTAAATAAATGACATTTTTGCTTCTGCAATGAGATTTCTGGTAATGTATATATCATCATCATCATCATGTCGCGCTGGTAGCACGGATATCCCTGACCCTCTCTCGCCACTTTTCCCTATCGTTTATCGTCTCAGGCAGGTCTTCTGGACAACATCCCTTATCCTCTCATAGTTGCTGAATGTATGTTCGTGCTGGTCGTCCTGCTTTTGCACGGCCATGTGTGGGGGTCTACAAGAGTTCATCACTTATGAGTTCGTCCCTGCGTATCCAGCAGTGTCCTGCATGTCTGGTTCGTCTAACTTGAATAGTTTTCGTGATAGGAGGTATGTGGCCGTACAGTTGGTGTCTTGTGGGGTGTTGCCGCCAGGACTTGTTCGAGATTGCTCGCAGCATTCTTGTGTAATTGCCGTCTAGCTTCTTCTCCAGCTGTTTTGTTAGAGTCCATGTAGTGCATCCATATAGCAGTATCGATGCGACCGCTGCCTGGAAGAAGCTGCATTTCATTTTATCGGTTAGGTCTGATTTCCATATAATCGATAGCCTATTGATAGCTGTCCATGCCTTCGTTAACCTCGTGTCGATGTCCTTTTCGGTTGATGCGACGCTGCTTCCTACGTAAGTGAATTTGTCTACTAGTTTAAGACGGTTTCCGTCTAGAGTGGAGATGTTACCCGTTTGATTATAGCACATATATTCCGTTTTGTGTGCATTAACATAGAGGCCTATGCCTTCGGCTGCTCGTTCCAAACTATCCAGTAGTATTTCGGCTTGGTCAGGTGTATTTGCCAGTATCGCTACGTCATCGGCGTTGTCGGCGTCGGTAATTGTTTTTGCGGGGTACCTTCTGCTTCTTTTCTTTGTCAGCTCGAAGCCGTTCACTCTGATTTTGCCAATCGATTTTCTAAGTACGTAGTCAAGACAAATGATAAAGAAGTATGGGGCTTGCGTGTCCCCTTGTAGTACTCCTGCTACAATGTCGAAGTATTCTGTGTCTCCATCAGGTGATCGTACTTTTACTTTAGTGTTTCTATAGAGAATCGTTATTGCTGCTACGGTTTCTTTAGGTATGCCGTATGATAGTAGGATTTGTTCCATCATTCCTCTGTGAATGGAACCGAAGGCCTTGGTAAAGTCGACAAATATTAATGTCGTTTGTAGGTTTTTTGCCCGTACACCTTCAAGGATTCTACGGATGGTTAATATTTGTGAGGTCGTGGATCTATTTCTTCGGAAGCCGTTTTGGTTACTGGACGAGACTGATAGCATTTCACATAGCACTAATACCCTTGGGAAAGGTATGAATCCAATTATTCTCCTTTCAACTCCGGGGAAATAGTTGGACTGACTTGATTCTGCAACATTGGGGTGGCAACTAGTCTTTAAAAATTGACCTTGTGTCATCTCCTGCCCGACCGAAGGGGTTGGTAAATATATGTATATATATATATATATATATATATATATATGTGTGTGTGTGTGTGTGTATATATATATATATATATATATATATATATATATATATATATACGCTCCTTCATGGGGTTTGAGCACTCTGGCGAAGGAATTTACGGCTGCCACTCGCATAATGCAAAGCTCTTCGAACGAATTGAGCACTCTAGTATCCGGAAAGGCAAAAATGCAAAAAAACGAAGGCTGCTACATAATGCCTTATAATTCCCGAGTTATATAGTTCGCTTGTTGGCTGAGCGGTCTGATACTAAGTCTAAATTAAAGTTGGGCGGGTTTCGATCCCTGCTTCAAGCATCGTACGTGTCTAGCCACATTGAAGAGTTGTAATACAACGAAGCACTTTGTATATGTATGACAATATATATATATATATACGGGAGTGAAACATGCGCACAGATATGTCTATGTGTTTGATCAATTATACAGGATTAGTTGAGTGAGATTGTGTACTATGTGAACATTGAATGAAAAATGAACTAGGGATTAGATTTTCATATTTTGTGCCAAGTTTAAAGCAAAACAATACAGCAATCAGATCAATGAGCATTCACCTCAAACTGTTCAAATCTGGACCCCGGTAGTTTTTGGCTATGGACGTTCAAAAGGAGTAAAGTTAATGAAACAAGACCCGGTAGCTGATGGTGATCTCGAAAGAAAAAAATGTTAACTTAAAATAACAAGGAAACATCTCTATGTTAAAAGTATTAAGTTCTAAGAGGACGTCTTTGAAGGCGGATAAGGCGCCATTATGTAAGACTGATTTTTGTTTATTTTAAATAGCTACAAACATTACAGAGAACTCTCATATGTTTGGGTAATGTGAAGAGAAGACAATGAATTCACATCAGAAAAGAGAAAAAAGTCAGGAATGTAGTCAGAGAAAATATCACTTAATTGATTATTGATATTCCAAACTGAATTTCATCATCATCATCATTATCAGGTCGTGCAACTACCACGTATTTCCCTGACTCACTCTTTCACCATTCGTCTCTGTCGTTCCTCGCTTTCGGCATGTCTTCCAGGTTACAACGTGTATCAGTACAGTGTTGTTACAGACAAGATCTAGCTGGTTGTCCAGCCTTTGGTCCTCCGTGTGAAGGGATCCATAGAAGTACATTTCTTATATATATTTACCAACCCCTCCGGTCGGGCAGGATATGACACATGGTCAGTTTTTAAGCGGAGTTTAACAGGTTTGAATTCAGCGTTTTCCTTCTCCTAGACTAGTTGCCTCACCAAGGCTGAAGAACATAGTCCGCCTTACTATTTACCCGTAGCTGGAGGGAGAATAATTCATATCTTTCCGAGGGGTATTAGTGCTATGTGAAATGCAATTAGCCTGGTCCAGGATTTGAACTCGTGTCACCGTGTCCATTTCCTACAACGATAACCATTACACTACGGGCTCCTTCTATAAGTACATTTCTTATAAGTTCGTCCTTACTTCTCCAGCAATGTCCCGCGTGACCGGTTCATCTAATTTGGATGGTTTTTGTGATAGGTGGTAGGTGGCCGTATAAACCATGACTCTTACTCAAACTATACTCCATTAGGACTTGTCTAACAATTAGGCAGACGTGAAGTAATATTTTCGAGTCGATGAAGGAACATCTGTTTAAAAAATCGTACTTTTCCCTCAACAGGGAGTTCGTTAGCCCCGAATTTTGATTTGTCCGTTATTACTCTGCCAGTAACTTACAGACTGAACCTTTGAAAAAAATTCCCAAATCTCATGTGTGTCCATTTTTCCCATCCACTATGAGAGTTTCTGCAATTGACCCCTTGCAGCTGATCAATCAGCCGGTCACAGCTTCTTTGGTATCAGGGGACAACTTACAACATTACAACAATTTAAGGAGTAATTTTGGCCACTCTAAAATGTTATTCCAAAAATTGAATTATCGTGGAATACATAGAAATATTCTCTTCTCATTTTTTAAATATCATCATAATTATAAGTGTAGCTTTCTTTGTCAGAAGCCAATCATTAAAGTTTAATCGGTGTTCATTGACGATTGATATACTTTTACACAACTCATGACTACTGAATTAATTTGAATGATGTAAATTTAATTCTTTTAATTATGACTGGGCAACAATTAATTTTTCTTAATTAACAATCGTTAACTTTTTTCCAGTGAAATAAAATAACCTATACGTTAAACCTGAAAACTGTTTCCATCAAAGACACAATTTCTCATCATGATTAATAATTGCCTGCTTATTTCCCAAGTGAAAATGAAATTTAATGAATAAATGACTTTTTAAATTGCTGAATGCAATTACTTTGAAGGCAAAATGAAATATTCCAGGGATAGAATACAATTTGTGAATATATAAATGTTTCTACATATTTCAAGCAGGTGAAAGGAGTGTAGGGCTTTTCTACAAAAATAGTCTTCTGTGTAACTTTTCAATACCTTTAATTTGAGAGAGACAGACAGACAGACAGAGACAGAGACAGACAGGGAAGCTTGTCTTGAAACTCTCTTCGTATTCTCAGAGTTGTCTGTTTTTGACGATGACTACATCAAGTTAACTAACAAAATCTTGTGTGAACATTCTAAGGTAACCGTTACAAAGTTTATAGATACTCACTTCTAAAAATTCAGATGAGTCTAAAATTGTCATTAACTAAGCTTACTTTAGCACGACGGAAGAAATATGGAGTACCATTTTTAATATTAAATAAATCATATTTCCCATTTTGTTGCGATTAAGTTCGATGTCAGTGAATCTTATGAAGTTTTAGTGTCAGGAAAACATTTGCGTCAAAATTCAGTTCCTTGATCACTTAATTTGTTTATACGGCATGAAAATACATACACATACACACGCAGATGTGGACACACATACACATGCAGATGTAGACGCACAAACACACGCAAACACGCACGCACGGGCACACACAAACATACACACAGGCGCGCATGGATAAACACATATAAACAATATAAAAATAAATGGGGAAAATAAGAAACTTTTTATCTACAACAAGAATACAGAAAAGAAAAATTGCTGTTTAGTTAAAGATTATCAGTTATCATAATTTTAATTACTAAAATCTTTCAACAACCATTCGCGCATTCCCATATATACAGTCCTAGTCCTATGACGAAAAATAAGTTAATGTTTCTACAAGGCCTGTCGTCAGGGCTTCGAAAACGCTAATTTTATCACTTGTAAAAGATCGCCTATCCAAAAAAGGGTTGTCCTAAACTGCTTCTAGTTGCAAGGCTCCAGTTCTGGAGGTCTTGAGAATGCAAAGTATCCCTCCATTAACATCAGACCCAAAATTCTTATGTGGTACTACTTGTCTAGATCACATGTATAGCTCAAATAACTCTGTTAAAAAATTGTATTCGTGAGGATCGTGTGCAGACGAAACCCTCTGAAGAAATATCTGCCCAAAAATGGACTTATGAACTTACAATGAAATACAATACCAAAAGCTCAAGGAACTGAAAAATGTGAATTGATTGTTATGCAATTAAAATCAACCGATAAAGAATAGATTATACAAGACAATTTTCAATGTGATATAAACCTCTGAGATATTTTGAACTAAATATATTTCTTTCTTACTTACATTTATGGATATTCATCACACAATTCACAAAGCTTTGATAAATCATTACTCTGAATTAGTTCCTTAATCGTAATCCAAAATTCGTCTTGTTCGATAAAGAGGATCTAGTCTCATGGATTTTCAAGTCAAAACATTTTTACAATTAAACAAAATTAACAAATTTGATTTTATTCAAAATTAAATTAACGTGCCAAAAATGCAAATGTCTGTTTACAATCTGAATTGCACGAAACTTTCTCCTGTGAATCTTGATTGAGTTAGAATGTGCCTAACTCCTTATCACCAAAACAGTAATTAGTTCCCCTATTAACAATTTTCATTATATCATTTTTCGTTTCCGTTTTCAAGAAAACTAACTTAGGGTGAATGTTCCAAAACACGTGTGATACAATTTAATTTTGCTGCCTGTGTTTCTCGTAGAGAGGGATAAGTAAAAGCTCTTAATGTCCTGGAGGAAATATAAAATCTTTCAGGTAGAATTTATTCTTTTTTTCTTCTGTCCCCACCATCATAATTATTTTAATTGACATGTTCATCAACATAAACTTTTATTTGTTCAGCAATTCTATGGCTCTCGTTTTAAGACAATAGACAATTGATTTATGAACTAAATTAATAAGTCGTCGTAAAATCGTGTGATATATTTACATTCACCAATGGTTGGTTTCAATATAGTCTTTAATCTGAAAACTCAGGAGGGGGTTAAATTTTATGTCTTATCTTAAGGATACATACATTTTATGACACAGTTTAACCCGAACGAGAATTTTTTCCCATTGTCAGTGAGTTGAACCATTTCGTAAGGAAGATCTGAAAATAGAATTTTAAATCCCTCAGTAACTGACACGAGCTAATTTCACAACCGCATTGAGCAATGAGTCAATAAGTTTCCTGTTTCTGGAATCCAAGGAAATGATCGGTTATTGTCTACTTTTCTTTTCTGACGAATCAGGAAATTGAGTAATTGTCAATGAGCAAATATTTACTAAGTGTCATATTAGATAAGAATAATACTATTTACCAACCCCTCCGCTCGGGGAGGATATGACACAAGGTCAATTTTTAAGCAGAGTTTAACAGGTTTGAATTCAGAGTTTTTCTTCTCCGAGACTAGTTGCCTAACCAAGGCTGAAAAACCTAGTCTGTCCTACTATTTACCCATAGCTGGAGGGAGAATAATTGGATTCATACCTTTCCCAAGGGTATTAGTGCTATGTGAAATGCAATCAGTCTCGTCGAGGATTTGAACTCGTGTCGCCGTGTCCATTTCCTACGACGATAACGACTACACCACGGGCACCTCCACTCCTCTATACCTATTAGATAAGAATAATGGAGCGTAGATCTGTGGCTTGTATATATATATATATATATATATATATATATATATATATATATATATATATATATATATATATATATTATATATATATATATAACCTAAGGTCAATTTTTATCTTACCTCATCATGTCAAGCACCCAGTTAATGGGGCCAAAAATATTCCCTGAAAAGAGGGTAGACTATTCAAAAGGGTGTGTTCTACAAATGACTCAAATGCATCGGATGGTGAGGTTCCACTTCTGGATATTTACGGAGTGCGTAAGCCTTCATTCCAAATATTCGCAGATCAACTCTGACAACGATTAGTTGTGGTAGTATACTTAAACGTCCCCTCTATTGATTTAACAGATCTGTTTAAAATATTCGTCTTTGATTGTAATACTTGGTGCCATGTAACGAGAAAATAATTCTATTAAGAATATTTACTTAAAGCTATAATTATTTACGGAGTGTTATTATTATTATTATTATTATTATTATTAGAGTTTTTCATATCAGCTACATCTGATGGTCTTTCCCTGGAGTTTGAGTGACAGCAAGTATCCTCAAGTCTCCCTTTTTGGAGGTGCCCGTGGTGTAGTCGTTATCGTCGTAGGAAATGGACACGGCGACACGAGTTCAAATCCAGGACGAGACTGATTGTATTTTACATAGCACTAATTCCCCTGGGAAAGGTATGAATCCAATTATTCTCCCTCCAGCTATGGGTAAATAGTAGGACAGACTAGGTTCTTCAGCCTTGGTGAGGCAACTAGTCTAGGAGAAGGAAAACTCTAAATTCAAACCTGTTAAACTCCGCTTAAAAATTGACCTTGTGTCATATCCTGCCCGAGCTGGGGGGTTGGTAAATATGATCACTCCCATGTCCACTCTGACCCGGAGTGGTAGCATCTGATAGTGTCCTATCTATGGGTCAAATAGAACGCGTAAGAGGGTCAGGGATATCCGTGCTAGCGGCACGACATGATTATGATGATGATGATATTGAATTATCGCAAAAAGTTATCTTAAGGTAGTGATAAATATATTTTTCTTGGGATTTTGATTATTTGTTTCAATTACTATGGTTGTAATATCTATAATCCAATGCTAACGTTTTAAAATTGGTTATAGTGAACGTATAACCAATTTTCATGCTTAAAAATCCAGATTTCCATTTTTTACCACACTTTAATATTTATCGAGCATACTTGGAGACACTACTTTAAAATTATATATATATATATATATATCATCATCATCATGTCGTGCCGCCAGCACGGATATGCCTGACCCACTCTCGTCACTTCTCCCTGTCGTTAATCGCCTCTTGCTGGTCTTCAGGGCTACATCCCGTATCCTCACAGAGCTGATGTATCGAGCTGGTCGTCCTGCTTTTGCTCGGCCATATGTGGGGGTCCATAGGAATGCATCACTAATGAGGTCGTCCCTGCTTCTCCAGTAGTGTCTTTCATGTCTGATTCGTCTAACTTGGATAGTTTTCGAGATGGGAGGTAGGTGGCCGTATAGTTGGTACTATGTGGGGTGTTGCCTCCAGGAGTTGTTCAATATTGCTCGCAGCATTCTTGTGTAATTGCTGTCAAGCTTTTTCTCCAGTCGTTTTGTTAGCGTCCAAATAGTACATCCATATAGCAATATCGATACGACCGCAGCTTGGAAGAAACCGCGTTTCAATTTTATTTTAGGTCTGACTTCTGTACATATATATATATATATATCGAAAGAGAGAGAGAGAGAGAGAGAGATTACAGAGAAAAATATTTGGCCATCCTCAAATTTTTAAAATTTCTTATCCTGAAAGTGTTATTTCTAATTAAACACGTTGAGCACCACTATATTTTTATTTATTAAACTATATACAAAATCTTCCTCAGTAACTTTGACGTTAGTATAACCAAACTTTTGAATAAGTGATTTGAAGGCATTCTTCTTCTTTAGTACTAAGCATGATTAAAAAGTTTTCAAAAAGTTACATTATACGCCTACTTGAATTTAAATTAGTCTTTATTGTATTGAATTACGGTTTGCTAGATACTACCTGATTTATCTACACAGAAGACTATAACATCAGACTCTCCAGATTGCATCAGTGAAGGCTGACTGCTCTAAACATCACTGCCCACCTGAACCAATGTCGTAAAAAATGTGTCAACATCGACTGTGAGGATAAGACTCTGTGAAACTGACCTATATTGCAGAATTCCTGTGAAGAAACCACTGTTGTGAAAGTAAAACAATGTTAAAAGGCCCCAGTGGACCAAGGCGCAAAAAGACGGTAAATAGAGTAGTCGAATAAAGTCCTTTGAACTGATGAATCGAAGTTCGAAATCTTTGGGTCAAATAGGTGGGTGTATGTGCGGCGAAGAGTTGGTGAAAGAGGTTTAAGCCCCTGTCTCACAAAAAGCGTAAAGCACGAAGGAAGCTTTGTTATGCTATAGGGGCTTTTGCCAATTGAAAAGTCGGAAATTTGCACCAGGTAAAGGATAAATTGAATCAGACCGGGTATCACAGCATAATACAGCATCACAGGATCCCATCTTGAACGCAACATGAGTCAAGGATTGGTACTCATGCAAGGTAATAATCCAACGCATACTAGTAACTCTGCCAGAGGTACATTAAAAGCAAACAGTAACAGCACTGATGTCTTGACCAGTACCATCGGTGGACTTAAATCTCATTGAAGTGATGTGGGATGAACTTGACCAAAAATGACGAAGCTAAGCAACCCATAAACTCGGCTCCTTTTTGAAACTCTGGTAGAAAAGCTTGAAAAAAACTATCCACTGCATCTCGAACCTTTGGTCGAAAGAAAGCCGAGAATCTGTAAAGCAGTGATAGTAGCGAGCGGGGTCATTTTGCTGAATCAAAATTTTTAGAAGTTTTTTGTGTTTTTTGGTTTAATTTTTATTTAATGTGGATAAGGCAAACTTTTACTTATTTAATAAAAAAACAAAACAATAGTGGTACTTGACTTGTTTCATTAAAAATAACTTTCTTAGGATGAGAAATTAACATTTGGTGGGGTTGCCATATACTTTTGACTGGTTGGTTGGTTATTTGGGTTTTCTGGCATATCAACCTTTGTAGGTTATTCAACGCCAAATCTATTTTTATGTAAATAGTCAGTTCTATTTCAAACAATTCAATTTAGCACCAGTACACTTTATATGTCAAAAACATTTCTAATTTGACCTATTCAGTTTATGCAAACAGTTCTAATCCAACTAATTCAGTCTAGTATAAGTATAGATTTTGTTTATACAGTTAAATGTCAAAGCATTTTGATATTAAACAATTCAGTATAGCGTAAATACTGTTTCAATGTCAAAAACAGTTCCATTTCAAACAATTCAGTTTAGCATAAGTACACATTTTAAATGTAAGTACACAGTTTAATTGTCAGAAACATTTCTATTTCAAACTATTCAGTTTAATCAAACAGTTCTAATTCAAACATTTCAGTTTAGCCTAAGTTGGAGGTTAGTTCTATTTAACCCATAGATAAGGCCCTATCAGGTGCTACCATTCCAGGCCTAAGTGGACCTGGGAGTGATGACAATGAAGGGATACTCTGCATTCCCTAAAGCTCAAGCATTCCTGGAACCTCACCATTAAGCTGTTTAGTGTCCTATCCATGACACTTGTTTGGGAGGTCTTACCCCTCTGCAGAGAAGCAGTTGGTGTATTATACAGCCCCAGCCGACTGGGCAGTTTGGACTTGTAGTATATATATATATATGTTTGAAGTTTTCCCTATATGATGTTCGAGTTATATGTTTATTATACAATTGTTAAACAGTCTGATAAGATAGGAGATTGTTTAGAATAACTATATCGCATAAAATAAAGAACCTTTTATCATTAAGCAAGAAATTTATCAATATTCATACGCATAAAATATAGATACGATATCATCGAAAATTAATATTATCAGGATTTATTTTAAATTGATGAAGTATTGTCAATTTTTAGTAATTTTCTTCCTTGTTTTTCTCTTATTTTAATTCCAATCTCTTACGATCACAACGACACAAACTGTCATTCTATGGCTCTTAGTAAATAACGGCGATTGGTAATAAAGAACCAACTTTCTTCGAGACTAAAGCGTTCTTAACTTTGCTGTTTAGATGTCGTGCTAACGTTATAGCTTATCTACCATCTTAGGTACAAAAGCTCCATCGTTAAACAAAGACTATGAAGTCTACATTTTAAGCGATCACTAACTTTTGATAGCTTTTAGTTGGATATTTAGCATTCATAAATCTCGTGAGACCGTATCAATATGTGTCTGGATCTCGTTACAAGTTTAGCAAGATTATATCGAGGATTAGCAGTTGCCTACGCTTCAGGTCTCCCCATTTCATAACACAATGTTGGACTGCCTAAGAGATTTTAACTCCTTGTTTTGACACTACACTGGAGCAAGTTACCCTGCCTCGCAGATAGAGAGTTTGGATTCAGAAATTCCCTTTTCTTATATAGGTTCACTTAAGGCTTGGTAGCTGAGTCTGGCCCCACATTTACCCATAGCTGGGGGCATGTGAGGTGGATTCACGCATTTCCCGAGATATTAATCTGAAAAAAAAAACTGCAAGGATCCTCATCTAGTATTTGAACTAGGTCAGCTAAGTAAATTTACTTCAATTTTAACCGTTATATCACTAGCTTTGTATTAATTGTACAAAAATCATCACGATATTTTATATATTTTGGACGAAACTTTAAAAACAATTCTTGATTTTTAGACTAGTATTTTTATTTTCATTACTCCAGGTTTTTTTTATTGGCATAGACTGGTAACTTGTATAGTTACGTGGAAAGCAGACACAGACTACTTCGACCTGTAGCAGGTGTACTGCAAAGAGACACATTAGCCCCATACCTCTTTATCATCTGCCTAGACTACGTGCTTAGAAGATCTATCGATAAAATCAAAGAAAACGGTTTCAAGCTGACAAAGGAAAGAAGCTGAAGGAACCCGTAAAAACAATTACCGACGCTGACTACGCGGATGACATAACACTTCTGGCAAATGCACCTGCCCAAGTCGAAACCCTGCTACATAACCTGGAACGAGCAGCTGTAGGCATAGGCGTACATTTCAATGCACACAAGACAGAATATATAATCAAACAGGCGACATCTCCACACTAAACAGTAGCTCTCTGTAACTAGTAGACATGTTCACCTCCCTTAGAAGCAGTGTCTTATCAAACGAGACAGATCTCAACACGCGGATAGCAAAGGCATGGAAAGCTTATGATAGACTATCGGTCATATGGAAGTCAGACCTGACTGATAAAATAAAACGCAGTTTTTTCCAAGCAGCAGTCGTGTCGATACTGCTATATGGATGCACAACATGGATGCTAACAAAACGAATGGAGAAAAAGCTTGAAGGCTACTACACAAGAATGCTGCGAGCAATATTGAACAAATAATGGAGGCAGCACCCCACAAAGCAGCAGCTATACGGCGACCTGCCACCCATCAGGAAAACTATCCAAGTTAGACGAACCAGACATGCTAGCCACTGCAGGAGAAGTAAGGACAAGCTCATAAGAGATGTACTGCTATGGACCCCTTCACATGGCCGAGCAAAAGCAGGGGGACCAACTCGAACCTACATACAGCAGCTCTACGTCGATACGGGATTGTAATCCTGAAGACCGACCGGAAGCAATGGACAATAGGGAAGGGTGACGAGAGAGGGTCTGGTATATCCGTGCTAATGGCGCGACGTGATGATGATGATCATTAAAATGCGTTTGGAAAGTTTAGCTATGAATAAATTGAAAACATTTTTGTTTCTATCAACTTCCATAGGATATTGCAATCATGGAAAAGCAGAAACAATCATTCATTTATTTTGAAGACATTGAAATCTTTTTAAAATATTTCATATAATATAATGTATTTTTGGTATGTCACCATTTTGAGAAAAGTGTCTCAGTGGAAAATCCGTTTATATCATTAAGCACCGACGTCTCCCGGATAATCATATTAATTTTAACCATCATTAACTGATTGTAGGAGTATTTTAAAACTTTTGATATAAAGACTTGGCTTTTTCAAAAGCGTCAAAGAATTCTGATTTCAGGTTTTCCATCTTGGAATAAACATCAATGCCAAGAGATAGTTGAAGTCTCATGAAAGGGTCAATTGATTACCAATGAAAAGTGGCCTGACGCAGCCTCTTAAACATGGTCATAAGAGATCAGGATTGTTCCTAAAATATGAAGGTTTTCAGAGTCGTTGAAATAAAAATAAGAAATTAAGAAATTAAAAAGACATTACCGTCGAATCAAAAGAAAACATTTAGTTTTGGATTTATCAATTAGATGCAGCTTTCTTAGGGGCCTTTGTTTTAATGGCATGAGAAAATTAATGGGTTATTTAATGCCAAACCCATCCTCGTAAGAGAACAGAAGTGCTAATATCTAATCCATTGTCGGAGTTGGGGAGAAGAGGGTTCATAGCTTTCCTACGGGTATTAATCCAAAATTGAAGCAGTTTTTTTTAGTTATTTAAACTAGTTATGTTTCTGTTAGTAAAAGAAGAATACAAATATATAAAAAAAAAACTATCTTTAAATCAGGATAATGGGTAAAAATCGTATTAAAAAATTCGATTTTTCATTAGGTAAAATCAATTTTTTAACACAATTTTAAAAATAGTTCAGCGTTGATCTACAAATGCGATATATATATATATATATATGTGTGTGTGTGTGTGTGTGTGTGCGTGTGTGTGGTTCATGAATATGAAAGACTGCTAGAAAGTTACATGTTACATGTTAGGATATGAAATAAAATAATTGCCCGTAATATCAGCCGACAATGAAGACATAAAACATGGAGCATCTGGTTGTCAAATACCTTCAATAAAAAAACGCTGATATATTTCTCATAGTCGAGCAAAGAGTGTGACGTTTATTCAATTTTAATGAACTTATTTTAAAAGAAAATGTCTAAAAAGTCATGCAGAAGGTTTTAGAAACAAGGTAGTATTGCGGAAAAAATAGATTGATTGATTCTAATGGCATGTCAACACATTCAGGTTTACTTCATTTGTAGAAGTTCGGGAATCGCACTCAGTATACAGTTATGTTTGCCTTTTTTGTGTTGTTGTTGCCTAAGAAGTACAACTACACAAAAATAAGAATATAAACACACAATGAATGCGAAATCCTAATCTCTAAGCATAAAATAATCCTTGGCAGATGGCCAACTTATTAAAAATCAATCCATCAATCAATCAGCGATTGTTCAAATTTTGTGTTGATGTAAATTCTATTGACGAGTACGGCTCGAATAAAGTGAGTGTACGTAATTAATACCATGTTCTTTGACTGTTCCCTGTTCTTTGTCTAGTCAGACTATTGTATTCTAGCTTAGTGTCCATTTTCTTTTATCTTTCGTCCAAGTAAGAAAAACTAACCCGACGGTAGAACTGAGCTCTTTTCTTTTGAATGTGCAAAACACAGATGTGATGTGCGAGGTTAGCACCAGTCATTCGCTAACCAATCTATCATCTATCTCTGTCTCCTACCGGAGAGGAATTGACACAAGGACAAATGGTCCGGTCAGATTATAGTAGGGGTTTGGGGAAGGGAAGGTCAGGCACAGGCCGAGGCTCAAAAACCTGCTGGACTATGCTAGTCATTGGCCCACTTAGTGCAATGTGGACCTGATAAGCCTAGCTGAACATGGACCCAAACATTGGCCCAAGCACGGATGCCTGATTATAGCTTAAGCTGGACAGCGACGTCCATTACTTTTCAAAGGTGTAAATAATGCGGCTCGCTCACTCGGAGATGGTGCAGCCAAAGCCACGACCCTTTCGACCTCAAGTCTGCCATTGAGCATAGATGCCAGACATTCCGTGGAAAAGCCACTACGGACTATTTTCCTCCATCCAGACAATACGACACAAAGTCAAATGATCCGAAGGTCGACTTAAAGTAGGAACTTACGAGAGAAAAAGGTCAGGCACGAGCCAAGGCTCGAGCACTGCTGATCTACGCTGAAAATAAACCCACTTAGTGCAATGTGGGCCTGATGAGTCAAGTTGGACATGGACGCAAACATAGGTTCAAGCACGGATGCCTGACTAAAGCTTAAACTGGACAGCGAATTTTCTGTGCTATCCAAGGTGTCAGTAATGCAGCTCGCCCACCCGATGGTGACCCAGTCAACTGGAAGCCTTTCGGCCCCAAGTATGCCACTGAGCATTGACATTCTAGTACGGATGCGATATTTGTGTCTACCTTCTACCCGATAGGACTTGACACAATGTTAATTACCCGAAAGTCATTATAGTGGTGATCAAGGGAACCGAGGCCCGAGCCCAGTTTGACTCTGGTGGTCATCGGTCCACTTAGCGTTAGATGAACCAAACTTGATCCAGGCAAAAATGGCTAACTTTAGCTTAAGCTGAACAGCAAGGTCCACTGCTGTACAAAGATGAAATTGTCAATGCTGCAGCTCGCTCATCCGAAGGTGGCCCAGCCAAAGCCTGGGGTATTTCGGCCTCGAGTCTGATAAGGCATGACTGCTTAAAGTTACGAGAGAGCAAGATCGAGGAAGGTCGGACACGAGCCGAGGTTTGAGTTCTGCTGGTCTTTGCTGGTCATTGACCCATTTTGTACAATGTAGGCCTGATGAACCTAGTTAGACATGGACCCAAATCTGAGTCCAGGCAGGGATGCAAGAGTATAAATTAAACTGAACACCAAGGTCGAGTGCTACTCAAAGCTGTTCAAGATGAACCAATTTCACTTGAAGGTGGCCCAGCCGAAGCCGGGGGTCTTTCAGCCTCAAGTCTGCCATGAAACATTGGCTGTAATTTGCCTTTGTCTTTGCCTTCCACCAGACAAGACTTGACATGAGGTCAAAAGACCCGACAGTTGAACTATAATGGGGATTAGGAGAGTGGAAGGTCGCTCACGAGCTGAGGTAGGAGCCTTGCTTTACTATGCTGATCATCGGCCCACTTAGAGCTCTCTGGACCTGATGAGCCTAGCTGGACATGGGCTCAAACCTGGTAACAGGCACCTCCGTGAGATTATATATTAAACTAGAGAGCAAGGTCCAGTCCTATACAAAGGTGAAAAGGTGTCAGTAATTCAGCTCACCCAACTTTCGCTGAACGATATTTGCCTCTGCCTCCTACCAGACAGGTCTTGACACAAGGTTAGTGACCCGAAGGTCGATTATAGAGGGGAAGAGAGCAGGGGATTGTTGGGCACGAGCCGAGTCTTGAGTCCTGCTGGTCTTTGCTGGTTATCGGCTAAATATGTGCAATCTGGGCCTGATGAAGATAGCTGGACATGGACACAAGTATGGATCCAGGTGCCTTTGCCTGATTATAGCTTAAACTGGACAGCGAAGTCCAGTGATATACAAATGTGACAAAGGTGCATCTCGCCCACCCGAAGGTTGTCCTAGCCGATATCGGGGGCTGTATATTACAAGACTTGACAGAAGGCCAATAACCCGAAGGTCGATTATAGTGAAAATTAAGGGAAGAGGATAGTTGGGGCCTTTCGGTATTAAGTCTGCCATTGAAACATTGACTGTCTGGCACGAATGCCAGACAGTCCGCTGAAAAGCATCTGCGCCAAGCACAGTGGCTGGTCGATATCTGTGTCTACCTTCCGCTAGACAGGACTTGACACAAGGTCAATGACACGAAGGTCGATTATATTGGGGATTAGGGGAGGGGAAAATCGGGCACGAGCCAAGGTATGAGCCTTGCTTGACTATTCTGGTCATCGACCCACTTTGTGCAATGTGGAGCTGATGAGCCTAGTCGGACTTAGACCCAAATCTCGGGCCAGGTACGTGAGCCTGATTATAGGTTAAACTGAAAAGCAGAATCCAATACTACATAAGAGTGACGGAGGTGTGTATGATGCAGCTCGCCCATCCGAAGGTGGTCCAGCCGAAGCCGGGACCCATTTGGCCTTAAGTCTGCCATGGAGTGTTGACCGTTTGGCACGGATGCCAGACAGTCCGATATTTGTCTGTGCTTCCCACCAGACAGGACTTGACATGAGGTCAAATATCCGAAAGTCGATTATATTGGCTGTTTAGCGGAGAGAAAGATCGGGCACGAGCCGAGTTCCAAGCCCTGATGGTCTCTGCTGGTCATCAACCCACTTAGTGCATATGGGCCTCTTGGTACAGGCTCGTATGCCTGATTATAGCTTAAACTGGACATCAAGGTTCAGTGCTATACAAGCGTAACAAAAGTATCTATGCCCACTCGAAGAGAGAAGTAGCTTGCCCACTCGAAGGTAGCCCAGTCGAAGCCTCGGGCATTTCGGCCTCAAGTCTGCTATGGAGCATTGATCGTTTGGCACGTATGCTAGACAGTCCGCTGAAAAGCCTCTGCGCCACGCACTGTGGCTGGTCGATCGGTATTTGATTAAAACCTGGGGGAACGGCCCAATCAGGCTCAAGGATGCCGTCAAGGCGCACCTCGACCGACTGCCACCGGAATCAGGACATACCTGACCAGACCCCTGTACGCCCAACATCGAAGTGTGTAGTGGCTGGTTGATAGGTATTGACGACCGTCCCACTGACCGGACGAGTGTGGAACAAGGCTTTTTTTAGGTGGGTCCGGGCGCAGGGCCATCGGCCAGACGTGCCCGGCGGCTCCAAAAATGCCTCTGCCCCATCGGCATTCCCCTAAAGAGGAGCACTTTAGGCGCCAGGTGATAAACCCAGCTCCATCAAGGAGAGTTAGAACCCAAGGAGACGGCCCCTTGAGGCTCGAGGATGCCGGTCAAGACTCACCTCGACCGCTTGCCACGGCAACCAGGACATACCTGACCAGATCTGTGTTCGCCCAAATACGGCCGATCGAAGTGTGTCGTGACGGGTCGATCCTTCCAGTTATTCTCAGTGAGATATTTATATATGTTTTCTCTTGCATTCATGCACATTAGTTTGATTAATTTGCCAGTATCACGACAACAGGTGTTTTGGAGACATTAAAATATCTTATTCCACAATCCAGTGTAAATCTAAGTAAATTAAGATCTATATAATCAGTCCGAAAACATTCCTACTTTTTTTTTTTTTGAACTTGAAAGACACATTACCGCTCAGGTCGCTTATTAGTTAAATAATATCGCCCAAAGCACTTGGAGTTAATTTTCACTACGCCAGGTTTACCAATTAAATTCCGAGTGGGATATATCAAAGTTATACCTGAAGGTGTGTCATGTTGAAAACAAACTTTAATATTGTAAACTAAAACTTATATATTTCATGTTTGACTCAAAATCATTTTCAGAAGATGTGTATACATAACTTGCATGTGTTTATGTGTGCAGTACAATTATTTGCGCAAATTGTTTTGAAGTGAAATTGATGGAGGTGGAAAATATTTTGCTTATGTAAAGTTTTTAGTTTTTGACAGTTGCAAAACCCTCCCTTCTGTTCGTGCAGGTTGAATTTTGACACAGGTCCTTTTTTATAATGCGCGAAAAGGGGCAAAATGCCAGTTACTATAATACCTACACGCTATTTGTAGCCTTTTCTTTTAGATTGCTTTGGGGTATTTTCTCCGATTTGTAAGTTCTTAGTAGTTGATGATTCAACTACTTGCCGTACTATCTGCGTGACACGTTTCAGATCGAGTAAACGTTGACATTTAGTCTTTTTGTTAATTAGTTTACGATAGAGGTCGAATGCAAACATTTGCACCGTGAAGAGGCTAAGGTTAAAAAATAAAAATAAGGCATTTAAGTTATCCTTTCAAAAGTGAATGCAACTGAAATCTTTTGCAATAATTGTTGACGAAACTTGCGAAACATGGTTTGCCTTGTATTTAGTTAAGTTGAGACAGTTGTAATGAACATTGAATAGAGTAAAAATATTCGACAATTTTTTCACTAAGTTGTCTGCGTAAGTTTGTCTGCTTAGTTTGCTTCGGTAGTTTGAAATTTAAAAAACGTTCGCGTTTGACTGCCAAGTTTTCTGAAAAGCGAATTCATTAAGAAACATATCTTCCCGGTGTTTGTGGGATTAGAACTAGTTTCATTGCTAAACTCTGAAATAGTACAGGAAATAGTCAACGGCGACTTCAGACCTGTAGTTAGAATCTGCAGCTGCCAGTTGAACGTTTCAACAGTGAGACAGAAAATTCAGTAAATGAAATTTCATTCTTGTCTTAGAATTTCTATTCACATTTCTGCTATAATTGACATCGTTGAGTTCTTAGTCTTCTCGTTATTCCTCCTGTTTTCTTGCTTTGTGTCCGTTTTCTTTTTTCTTATTATTTGAGTTAATACAAAAAAAACAAGTCTGACTCTTAGGCTCTTTTTCAAGTGGTTTTAATATCATTCATTTTGAATAAAAGCGTCCCCTTTCAGCTCATTTTTGTTTAAAAATATAATAGACAATTCTCTCACAGACAGGCATACCACTCAAAACTTCATAAAGCAGAGGGAAAAAGGGAGTGAACTTCTGATAACTTATATATTCAAGGTATTATTCTAAATATCACAGACTCATGCATATTTTAAGAAGTATATTCATTCTATTACATATACTCTATGAATTCTTATTAAAAAATTAATTCTAAAATCGATAAAAGAAGAAAGATGAAAGAATTAATAAAATTATATATATATATATATATATATATATATATATATATATATAAAGAATAACAAGAAATAAAACAAAACGATACTAAGTGATTACATCTCGTACTTCCAAGTCTAGACATAAGATTGACGACCATTTTCCTGCTAAAGACTAAAAACAAGCCGGTAAATATGTACGAGGACGTGCGTCTTCAATAAAAACGGTTAAAAATCGAAAGCACAACAGGTTAGAAGAGGGTGGATAGTTGTGAATACCAATACAGTCATTATTCAACGGCAAAATAATGATAAAAGGTGCTAATAGGAATTACGGAGTGGAAGTTAACACTGGTGTTTTGGGGTTCTGTACGCCAGTTTTTTTTCTTTTTTCTTTTTACACCAAACAAATAATGGATTCATTTGGAGCTACACATACTTAAACCCTGATCTCGATGAATCTCATTTTACTCCAATCTTCCAAAAGACAATTTTCAATATTTTCTTTCTTCTCACTGTTTTATTTGGTAACTAATAAAGTTTATTTTGAAAATATATGGAAAGATAAATCTTTTAAAAATACATGTACTCATATTATCGCTTTATTTTTAAATATTCTATTTGGATTTAATAGAGCAATACGATTGTATAATGGTTGGTAGATCTAAATGGAAATTTAGAGGTACATCCTATGTTTACCGGAAATCTGAATAATTTTATGGAAACTCACTGAAAAAAAAAGAGCTTTTGTTTCATCTCCTATCTTATGACGATGCAAAATGAATATTCACCACATGATTGTTTTGTTAGAAGTTTTTGCTTAGAAACAAAGCTAGAATAACAATGCAATTTAGAAATGTCACGGATCTAATGTTAAAAATATGGATTTCCCTAATCCTTTAACCATAGGCAGACTCGTGACTTGTGAACGATTTTAAGCGGGATAAAACTGGTTTGAATTAGAAGTTGCATACGAAAGGAGTGAGAGAGAAAAGTGAGAAATATAGATATTCTTCAAAGGATTTTTAGGTTTCTTTCCTTAATGGCATATCAACCTTCGTGAGGTATTTAATGCCAAAGCCATCCTTCAAGAAGAAGAGTAGAGAGGCTATTTAACCCATAGCTTGGAGGATAAGGAGGTTTTTAATTGTCCCAAGAGTATTTGTCCGAAAGTGAACGTAATAGCGCGACTCGAGTTCGAACTCTCTTACTTCGATTCCGCAGTCCTGCACTTTAACCATTACATCACGATTACTCCCCACCTCAGTTTAAATTGACCTGTCAATAATTTCAATTAATGACAAAATATTTAATTTAAAAACAAATTCAGAACATACTTGTTCGATGAAAATAAAACTTTAAACGTTTTTTTTATCAAATGTGGATTCACAACTATATCAGCTTCAGTTATACTGGAGGGTTACTGAAACATTCTTGAGGCAAAGAAGGCAATGATCTCTGGCCACAAAACATAAAGATTGATCTTGAAATTTAAGGTATTTAGGAGATCGTCTTTCAATTTTGTTGAGCCCTTCAAATACGTAAAGAGACAAGTAAATAAATAAAGAAGTAGTTAGGTATGCATTTAACAAAACTACCGGCCGCCGTATGAATGATGAAATACAAGGTTAATTTTAAAGTGGTTTTCTTCTTCCAGACAGGTTACCATATCAAAACTCAAGAGCACAGTCTATCCAACTATCTACCCATAGCCGGAGGAAGATAAATTGGATTTATACCTTCCCAAGAGTACTAACGTTAAATGAAATACTCGTCTCGAATTTGAACTCGGATCGCTGGGTCCATTTCATACAATAATAATCATTACACCATCCCGCTTCCTAAAATAAACAACTCGAAGGATACTGCATAAGTTGAGCCATTGACTACTTAGAGTTAGCTCAGAATCTCAGGTCTGAGGCGCCCCTTTTAGCGGAATGCCGACGCAGTCCGAGGCATTTTTGGAAATGCCGGGCGCGTATGGACTCCGGCCCTGCGCCGAAACCCACCTTAAAAAAGGCCTTGTGTCATACTCGTCTGGTAGATGGGACGGAGGACAAATAACAGCTCAGAATCTCAGGCGATAAGAAAGTAGAAAAAGAATCCAACGGTAAAAAACCTGCGAGAAAAAGACAATAATGTATAAAATAATAAAGAATTTAAATTGCATGAATTCCTTTCACTTGTTACTGTAGTTTACGACCAACCTATCTTTATGGTTTAAAATACACCGATAGTATATCCAGTAGAAGGGTTAGAAATCTTCAAAAGGAGTGTCCTGTTTATGACACTAAATCAAATCAGATGACCCCAAGTGGTAGTCATCTAAAGTCATTAATCTGTTGAAAAATTTTTCGTAATTGATTAGAATATTTTATATATTAGTATAAATTATTTGTATTAAGAAAAGATACTTAAAGCTCTAATTGTTTACATATGAGTATTGTCATTATTTACCTGAAATCATATTACTGGGCAAACAAATGATTATTATTAAATATAAATGATTACTTAAAACAATTCAATTATAAGTAGTAGATCAGAATACTTGAAACCATATTTTTTATCAAATAACTAATAAGAATCTTTAGTAAACAATTACAGTTTTGACTAACAATTCTTAATAAAAATTATTTACAGTTCTATGGCACGCGTATTCCTATTGCATAGGACATTTTTTAACTACATCTATTTGACCCACGGATAGGATCCTACCAGATACTATAACACTGAGTAATGAGAAAGAAAGCGTTACTCTAAACTTTTCAGAGATCCTCATCGACAGCCTCTCCACAAGATAGACAGGATATTGCAACCGGGGTACGTAAACTGGTCTCCTAATTTTAGAGGCTTCCCATTTAGAATGAAGATGCTCCCTTTTTGTTTGAAAAACAAGGAATCTGTTTTATTTGCATTCTCATAGAGGCCAATGACTCTTGCAGCTTGCTCTAAGCTATACTGTAGGGATTTATTTCAGGCTGGTGTATTCGCAATAAGTGCTAGATCGTCGGCGTAGTCTACATCTGTCATAATTTCCACTGCATGTCGTCTGTTTCTCCCGGATGTCTTCTGCTTTTTAAAATGGGGAACAGTTTTCTTTTATTAGATGTATGGACTTTGTAGGCATGTAGTCGAGGCAGAACATAATAAAAATGATGCTTATATATCTGTTTGCAAAACTCCAGGGACTATAACGAAGCAAGTCGGTGTCTCTAGCTAATGAGGGAACCATTGCTTTTCTGTTTTTTTAAAGATTATTATAGCATTAAGTTTCTTTGGGAGGTCCATATTGTAGTATTATTTGCTCTACCGTTCCTCTGAGAATGGAATGCCTTGTAGACATTTACGAACTGTTGTGTTGCCTCGAGATTCTTTGTCATTATTCCTTCGATGTTTTGATGAATATTCAGAGTCTGTGCTTCTAAAGACATAAGACATTCGGGAGAAACAGGGACGAACTCGTAAGTGACATTTAGCTATTGGATTCCTATACTGAGCCATTCAATATTGGCCGATCAGCAAATACTTACATCAGCTTTGTGAGGACAAAAAATGCAGCCGAGAAAACCTGTCAGGATGCTGAGAGAATCAAGGAACTTCGTTTTGTCAGCCCTGCTTTGTGATAACGATTTCATTATATATTTCTTTTTATTCTACTGGTGTTAAGATTGGATAACGGAGTGTTCCGTTCCCCCTTCGGCCCCAACGTTACATCAACTTCTTCGAACCATTCCCCTTCTTTACGGCCGGTGATCAACTAGTGGTTCCGATAGGAGTAACGCACATTTCTTTACCGCTACATCAAATACAATCGAGGGAGCGGGAGGAAAGAAGAACAAACGAACAATATGCTTGGGGTTAACTCAAAGTGCAAGACAAGGAGTTATGTAACACTGTGCATTCCTGTTAGCATATATAGACGAACGCTAGCATGGATTTCTAGCGAAACTTCCACAAAGCAACTGGAATGCCGACTCATCTCGACTCGATCTTCTTTCACTGGTCTGGACCCTCTCTCATGCCGACTCGCCTCTCTGCTCTGGTGTCCGGTGTCGACTGCTTCTGTCCGTCGTCCATCGCCAACTGCCAACTGCGAGCTCCTTTGTTCAACTCTCTTCTTGCGTCCCCTTACCACTTCCGGTCACGCCGAGATCTCAAGTCCAAAACCCTTTGTCTGGTTTCGCGCCAAAACAGACAAAGGAATCGTCTGCTTGGCAGACCACCTACATAGTGTTACATGAGCACTAAGTAATCAATTAGTTTAGTTTCTTGTTCACACAGTTTATATATTGGGCTTGATTTGTTTCTTTAAAGTGTTCGGCTGTTAGTTTCTCTTTTGTAGTCTATTGCCCTGTGCTGCTTTAATTAACCCCTCGTTCTCGTCCTTTAGTTCAACCCGTCTCGGTCATCAGCATTTTTAATTACTTGTACGTATCGTTCACGTAAGAGTTTTTCTTCCTTGGCATTTTTAATTAATTTACTGTTTTCTATGCCACGATTAATTTACCTTTTTACGTCTGTTTCATTATGTGTGGTCGAACCGTGTAGCAAATATAATACTTTATTTACTGATTGTATATGTTTCTCTTGTTTCTCGCATGTGTATACTAACTGTAGCATCTAATCAGTTGTTGGATGTATTTCCTTAATCCTTATTGTGGTAATTTTTTTCGTAAATTCTAGTTCGATTAAGCCTCTTCTAATATTTTCTCACTTGATGTTAAAGCATTCAGTATCTGCTACTTAGTTATTCTTTCTATGGTCGGTTATAAGTTTCTTTTTTAAATTTTAGTATCTATCTTTTTTATTTCAGTAAACATCCAGTTGACTACATTAAAATTGTACTTCATTGCTGGTATTGCCAGGATTTTAATTGCAATAATTTTATTTTGCATCAAATTCTGTTTTTTATATGGCTCTTATTCTCTAATAGAATTCTTTTCTTATTTTTCTTTTGCTGTAATGTGATTAAAGCCATTTATACTAAAATATCGATAGGTTTTATTACATTCTCGCTCTTTAATTTCCTTCTTTATATCTTGAGTGATGCTTTTAGACTTTTAAACTATTAAGCCTTTACTAAATGTGATTTTCGAACATTTCTGCAGACACCTTCATTCCGACACCGTCAGAAAATCTTTTCATTTTAAACCTTCTAAATAGTCATTGTTTTTTTTGCTTATAATTTTAAATCGTTCATTTAGAATTGGTGGTTTATTTTCTAGTGGTGTTTCTTTTATCTAGTTAGTATCTTTAAGTTCTCTCGAGAGAAATGTTGGAACCATAGAAATATTTTGATTCTCCTAGGAAGAATTCATTGTTAATGTGAAGATTATCAATTTTGAACATGCCTTTTAATAATTTATTTGCTGTTCTTCTACCTTTCAATAGTCCAGTCGGCTGGGGCTGTAGAATACACCGACTGCTTCTCTGAAGAGGAATAAAGCCCCCCACCAACGAGTTTCCTGGATATGACACTAAACAATCTGATGGTGAGATTCCAGCAATGTTGGAGCTTTGAGGAATGCGGAATACCCCTTTATTGCCATCGCTCCCAAGTCCACTCTGGCCCGGAGTGGTAGCACCTGATAGGGTCCTATCTATGGGGTAAATAGAAATAACGGCACACTTATGCTAAACTGAATTGCTTGAGTAAACTGAATAGCTTTAAATAGAAATTTTTTTGACAATTAAACCGTACTTACTTTTAAACTGCGTGCTTATGCTAAACTGAATTATTTGAAATAGAACTGTTTTTCGGCATTGAAACTGAATTGTTATATATAACTGCTTGAATAGTTTGAAATAGAAATGTTTTTTGACAATTAAACTGTGTACTTATGCTAAACGGAATTGTTTGAAATAGAACAGATTATTTACATAAAAATGGATTTGGCGTTAAATAACCTACAAAGGTTGATATGCCATAAAACACAACAAACCAAACCAATCTACCTTTCAATATTGTATATGAGAATATTATCGTAAATGGGGATATCTTTAAAATATTCAGACCTTTTAGAATCCATTCGTCAGTTACGCAATCGAAACCCTTGTGGAGTGAACCAAAGCTATCCATAGATTTTTTGGTTTGTATCTGCGAATCTCAAAAATCATCATGTTCGTGAAGAGCTGATATTTGTTGCCATATGATTCTTTTTTGCATCGATTTTGTTCTAAAAGTAAAATGTCCTAACATTCTATGAATTTGACTATTATTTTTTTTTAGGATGAACGTTTTTATTTGATATTTAGAGAGAAGTTATGTGATGGACCGGTTGTCATTTGCGTTGGCAATTTTCGTTTTTGGTTGTTGGTATATCACTCCTTCTGTGAGCCAATCATTAATGGGTTCTCAAATAAGTTTCATCATTAGTTGATGTATAATGGAACCAAGGATATCTTATTTTATCTATTCCAGGTGATTTCCCTTTAGGTGTGACTTTAATTGTATTTATAACCTCTTCTATTGTAATATCTTCCTACATTTCTGGTTGATTATTTTTATAAGTGTCTTTTATTTTTTCAGTCCACTTTGCTGTTTTGTTATATGATTTATTTTGACAACATGTTTTAAGTTCTTAGTGTGGGGTTGCTATTATTATCATCATTTTTTTTACTCCTTGAGAGTTTTTCACATCTGATCTTCTTAGTATTCTGTCCGATCTCAGCTATGCTGTAGTGTGGATTGACTCCACTCGTCCTGTTATTTCCAAGTCTTCTAGTTGTTTTACTCGTTAAGGTGACAGTACGAAAAGCACCAATTACAATTGGTATAACGGTCACTTTCATGTTCCACAGTTTTTTCAATTCTTTAGCAAGGTCCAGATACTTACCCATGTTTTCGTTTTCTTTTAACTTTACTCTATGGTCATCTGGAACAGCAAAGTCCAATGTGCAAGTTCTCTTTTTTCTGTTGATAATTATAAGGTCATATCGTCTGGCTGAGAATAGGATATCCGTTTGTATCTCAAAATTCAAGAGGAGTTTGTGTGTCTCATTCTTCTGAACAAATTCTGGGTTGTACATGTACCATTTGTTCGTATGATCAAATTTTAATTTCTTGCACAATTCCCAGTGGATCACTTTACTCAACCAGTCGCGTCTAGTCTTATAAACTTTCTGTGCTAATTTGCTACATTCGCTTATATGATTAATTATTTTCATGCCACGTCCACATTTTCTCTTGTTTGTTGGTTAAAATATCCCTGAAGCTGCTTTTCTCCCCATTTTTGTTTGCTGATGCTCGTGTCATCAGTATTGTTTCTAGTGTCTGTGATCAGTCTAACTCTTCGCGTCGTTGTATCGATGCGTCAACGCAGTCTTCAATGCTGGCAAGTGCTCTTCATCCCTCTTTTCTTGACACGTATAATCTGTCAACGTCATTTCTAAGATACAATGCCTTATGCATAGTTATTAATTTTCTTGTTCACTGGTCCATTTGTTTGAGGTCTTCTCCGGCCAACTTCAAGAATAGTCCCGAGTACCTTTTGAGTGGGACATTCCAAGTGTTAATCCTTTGATAGGGTTCCTGTAATGCAGTTTTCCTCGAGATGCTTCCTTGTTCTCCTGCAATACTCTTTGTTAATTTATACTTTCATCTCCACTTGTTTGATCGTGTCAGCTTCCAATATTCACAATTATTTGTGGGTTTCCTATTCTCCGAGCATTCTGATTTTTTCTTGATTTGGTAATTCAATTCCTTCTGTCACGTGTCGTTTCCCGCTTTTTTCTACTAGCATGGCGCTTTTTTCTGTGCCAAATTCCATTCTTAAATCTTGACTGTATATTCTCTCTACTCTGTATTAGGGTTTCCAATTCTCTTTCGTTTTTCGCAAACAGTTTGTTGTCGTCCATGTACATTAAGTGAATGATCTTTGCTTGCAATTTACTGAGTTTGTATCCCGCTATGAATTTCCTGAGAATGTTATTTAGTGACATCATTGCTATTACAAATAGTAATGGTAATAATGCATCTCCTTGGAATATGCCTCTCTAGATCATTACCTCAGCTAATCTTTTTCCTACAGCTGTCAGTTCCACTTCCCAGGTTTCCATGGTCTTCTCGATAAACTGTGTGACTTCGTAGGTATTTTATACATTTTGAGACAATGTAATATCCTGCTTTGTGGGGCCATATCGTAAGCCTTTTTGTAGTTCAGACCATAGGTAGAGTTTTCCGTCTCGTTTTACTTACGATGAGGCTGTGTTAATCTATATATAGTTGTTCCTATGTCCCTCTGGTTCCCTTTCGACATTCTTTCTGTTCCTCGAAGAAGAGTCCGTGGCTTATACATATGTAGTAGATCTCCTCCCTAATTTGTGCCGTTAGCATTTTCTAAATCATCAATACGCACGTTACAGGTCTATAGTTGTTTGGGGCGGTTCATTTGAGGTGGATATTTTTGGATCAAGGTGGTCTTCCCTTTGGTCATCAATTTGGGTATCTTAGTTTTCTGTATGTATCTATTCATTTCGGTAGCCAGTTTATCGTGGATGGAGGTGGATTTTTTAAGCCAACATCTGTGTATACAATCCGTTTTTCCAGTTTGGTATTTTTTAAGTATTGCCTTGAATTTGTCGAGGTGTATTTCCGCTTTAGAACCTTCTTGTTAGAATTCCCATATTTTGATCCAATATATTTTTGCCCCGTTTGCGTCCAGTTGCTGGTATTTATTCGCACATTCTTCCCCTAATTGTTGGTAGAATTTTCATTCGCTGCTTTGAAAAATCCTGTCTGGTCTGTATTGTTTGGTCCTTTTACCAGGATTTTTTTTTATTAGTCTCTTTGAGTTGTATTTTTCGTTCTTGTTGTTATGCTTTTTCCACTTCGTCCGAATAGATTTTCATGTTCTATATTTAGTATTTTTGCTTGTTGTCGTAGTTGTTTTTTTATCCGTGATTCTAATCTGAGTTCCCATCCGGATTTTGACGGTGGTCTTCAGGGGTCTCCGATTTTTTCACAGACTAATTTTGCTCCTGCATATATTAAATCGTTTAATTCCGTGATGTTGTTTGTTGGGATATTTGTCAATAAGTCTTTCATTTTCTCGGTTTTGGACTGGACTGTCCTCCAGTCTTGGTTCCTAAGAGAAGGCAATGGAATTTTCTTTTTAGACAGGTTTCTTTTTATGATTTCAACATTCATTTTTCATTCTTGGGTCGATGTTTGCGTCTTTGTGTTTATGGTGTATCAGTCATTAACATTTAGCGTTTGGTTTTGGTTTGGAATTTCTGTTTTTCCTCTATTTAGTGTCTTAGTTATGGTATTAGGGGTCAATTGATGTGTTTTTCTTTATATTTGTTTGTGAATTTCTAGTGTTTCAAGATCAGAAAATCAACCATTCTTTGTTATTGTTCTAATCTGCTCGGTGAGCATTTAGTTTGTTCTCTTATATCAAGCAAATTCTGACCAAATTTCGATCATTCTTTTTCTATACCCTCTTTTTGTATTGCTTCTCCTAAAATAACACTATAGTTCTAGTTTGTTATGTTTCCTATTCCATTTTCTACTCTGTGGTCTCTGATTTGAGCAGCTGATTGGTTCATCGTTTGTTTACCTGAAAGAATAATAATTATTATTAATCTTTGAGAGTTTTCGAGGGAGTGGCATTTACATCAATGGTTTATTCTCCTATTTCTTGATAGAATTTTTTAAATTGTGTCTTGAGAATTCTATTTATTTTACATATCTTTGGATTTGCTGGGCATTAAGTTAGAGTTTTTGTTTTATATTTTCTTTTGTTAACGATTTCTTATCGATTAATATCTCATTTTTTCTTCGAATTTTTCTTGTTTTTTTTTAGTTTTCACTTGAGACTCTCACAAATCTCATCAAATGTAGATATTTTACATCTTTATTTTCCAATTTATTTTCTTTCTTTGATTTCCATTTGGTAACTTAAAGCTATTTTGTTATAACTTATTGCTATAGGGCTTATTGCTGTATCAGTCACATATACTACGAGGTGCATACATTAAGTTTTCAGACTCTTTTTCGTATAGACATTTAAAATTATCGTAGACTCTTGAAATTTCAGTATGTTATAGCAATACAGCTTATGAGATGACTGACCGATTCTTATGATTTCAAGTTCAAATGAGCAGCTACAGCAGGAATTAAAATACAACCTACTAAAGCCCGATTGTCACAGCTAGGGAATTTCAAAAATGCAATCTGACACTTTAGAAGAACGATATGCAATAAAATTCTGTTTTAGACTTGGAAATGATGCCACAGAAACGGATGGAATGCTTCAGACTGCTTTTCGACCATCCTGCATGAATCGAGCATCAGGTTTTGAGCGGCAAGAGAGATTCAAGGAAGGCAGGGGGTCTGTGAGGGATGATGAGAGGTGTGGGAGGAGTTAGGAAGTTAATACACCAGAGTTGATTGGCCATAGGCTTTTGGTTCGGGTTACCATGTTGAGGTTTTAAGGGCGTTCAGGAAGAGATTCCGTCGGAAGAGGCAAGCACTCTTCAAATCGGGTCAGTGGCATTTCTACCGGGACAATGCACCAGTCCACAACTCCATCCTTGTCACAGACTATTTGACCAAGATGGGCATCAAGATATTTACTCACCCTCCTTATAGTCGAGACTTTGCTCCCTGTGACTTTTGGTTATTCTCTAAGCTCAGAGGCTGTCGTTATGAGACAATTGAGGAGATGAAAGAGGCTCTGACGAAGGCCACTGACACGCTCACACAAGAGGACTTCCATGGGGCCTTCCAGAGGTTTTTGGAACAATACAACGAGTGAATTGCAGCCGGAGGAGATTACTTCGAAGGGGACAAGAGTTTCATGTGTGTACTATCAATAAAAGTGCCCATACGAAAAAAGACTGGAAACTCATTTAATGATGCTCGTATTTCATTAAAAAGTGTATGATTTGTTTTAAAATCTTTTAAACCTTCTATGACATAGTTTGCCAACTTTATTTCATAAGATATTTTTTATCATATATGATTAAGCTTAGCAAGTTTTCTGATCATATTCCAATCCATTTAGTCGATTTTAATTAGATTTTCTTTGTAGTGTGGTTTTTCTATTTGAGATTGGTTCTTATTGAATTAGTCGTATTCATTATCTGTTTCTGAAGTTTTTATACAATTATTGATGGATTGTTTTAATGTACTGTTTTATGATTAACTGGGTTCATTTCAAGTTCTACAATTTCATTTCGACGGATATCAGCAACAACTTATTCTTTGATACTATGTTTTTCAGCATTTGTTAAGCGGTTTTTTAAGGATATATCTTATAACATTTGGTTATTTATTGTGATCAAAGAGTTCATCTGTATATTTAGTCCTTTTTTTTAACCATTTACTGTTGGTTACTTGAGTTGGGTTTTTTCCTGATTGTTCCTTAATTGCATAAAGGAATGCGTCTAAATTTGTTTTAAAATCCTCGTCTGACTCTTCCTTTAAATTTGAAAAAAAAATGATTAGTTGTATTGAAGATTTTGGTAGGGAAGAATTGGGATTATCCCAATTTTGATAATTATTGAGGTAAGTAAAGGATTTTGTTTAAGTCGCTCGTTTTTCAATCTCAACGTTGTTCATCATTAAAATATCTGGTCCTTTTTTATCCGCAGTAAGACTGATGCTGGATGTATCATAAAGAGTGGTTTTCATATGTGGTTTCGGTACATTTTATTCTTACTTACAAGGGATTTTTTTGTTTAGCACACATAATCAGCATAGAACTATTCTATTATCATATCTATTAATAAAGTAAGTTAGTAAAGAAGGTGACTTTAGTCGAGGGTGACCAGAAGGCTTCCTTTTCAATCGCTACTGCACCGAGTTGTAGGGAAGGGTGCTATTCCTTTCCCTGGATCGCTTCACTTTACCCTTGGTACGTACCTTATATTGCTGAGTATTAAACAAGGAGGTATTAAGTACCATTTTTAAAGTCTTTGATATAATGCGACCAGGGATTGAACCCAGGTCTCCCGCACCATTGGTGAACACTATTAAAATATGATTTATGATATGGTATAAAGTATTTTATAAACTTATGCGTTTCGAATTCAAAAAAGTTTTACGTGCCCCATTCGAAGCTGCAAAGAAAAAAATACCTGTCTTAATTAACTCTAAATTGATCATATTTCACCTTTATAAAACAGAATAATTATTGATAGGAAAATGAAAAATAAATTGCCAATAACATTAATTGAATTACTGACTTAATAACACTAGGTAAGAAATAACGTTATTTGAAATAACTTTCATAGCGTTATTTGTAATAACTTTATTTGTAATAACCTTATTTGTTATAACCTTATTTGTAACATATCTCACGCTTGAAAATAGATTAACATGCCTCAGTACAAAATGTCAAAAAAAGAAAGGGAAAACTATGGACCTACACCTACGCAGATAATACTAAAGCACAGATAGTCTACGTCTTTATAAATAAGAAATGGAAAAATAACACATTGAATTGCGAGATATATTCCTCTTTCGGGGAGGGGGGGTCTTGCGATGACCAAATCGTCACAGCAAATAAATGACTGAGCCTACGAAAGAATGCGACCCGAAGAACAACCACCGTACACTATGATTGGTACCTGCTTAATAACAGGGATATTAGAGATAGATATGCATTAACACTAAGAAACAAATTCGATGCACTACAGGAGAAGACAGAAATACATACTCCAAATGACGAATATGAGAACTTCGTCAATGCCCACTTAGAAGCAGCAACAGAATGCATATCAACTAAACAAAGAGATAAATCTAAAGTCCCATTGGAGACCATAGCGGTTAGAAAAAGTGTGAAGACGTGAAAACTGCTTCCAAATGCAATAGAAGAACCCAACCAATATCAATGTCCTGAAACTTATAAAGGCACAAAATGAATTAGCTAACATATATCTAAAAGAACAAGCAGAATACATACAAAATCAGATCAATAAGATTAGAGACTCGGTTGAAGATATACAATCAAGGATAGCATGGCAGACGGTAAGTGAAGGGAGCAGAAGGGAGAGTACTGCGAAAGCTAAACTGAAAGCTACCAGCCAAGAAGAACGAATACAATTATGAAAAAAAAAAAAAAAAAAAAAAACATTTCGAGAATTTACACGGAAAACCTCCGAAAGTTACACATGAACCAATCACAAGAATCATTTGTAGACAATTAGACATCAAACTAGGACAGTTTACACCAGAAGAACCCGACTCAGTACTAAGAAAAATTAAAAATAGAAAAGCAGCAGGGGCTTGATAAATAATCCCAGAAGAATGGAAGATCAGGGAATTCGACGACATACTGCTCTGACACTATAATTCCGAATATAACCAGAGCACAGACGGACGAAGAGATGCATCCTCCCCTCGGATAAGCCAAGAGCTACCGAGGTATAACCTTTGCATCCATAGTGGCCAAGATATACAATGCAACCGCAGAGAAGCCATAATTGACTAGATACTTAGGAAGAACCAAAATTGTTTCCAGAGAAATCGATCCACGACATCTCAAATTTTGACTATCCGTCGAATTAAAAAAACATGCAAAAAACCTATATTATTATTATAACAATATTATTTGTCGACTTCTCCAAGGCCTTTGACTCCTTACACAGAGCAAAAATGGAATAAATATTACTTGCCTACGACCTACCAAAAGAAACCGTCGAAACACGGAAATAAACGTTCGCTACCTGGACAGAGACACAGACTACTTCGATATAGTAACAGGTATGCTGCAAGGATACGCATAAGCCCCATACCTCTTTATCATCTGTCTGGACTACATGCTTAGAACGTCTATTAATAAAATGAAAGAAAACGGTTTCAAGCTGACGAAGGAAAGAAGTAAAAGATACCCTGTACATACAATTACGGACGCAGACTACGCCGATGATATGGCGCTTCTGGCAAATACACCCACCTAGGCCAAATCACTGCTACATAATCTGGAACGAGTAACTGCTGGAATAGGCCTGTATGTCAACGCAGGCAAGACGTAATACATGTGCTTTAATCAAGGAGGCAACATATCCACACTAAACCGTAGTTCTCTGAAATTAGTAAAAAGTTTACCAACCTAGGAAGCAGTGTCTTATCAACCAAGACAGACATCAACACGCGACTGGCAAAGGTATTGACAACTACCGATTGGTTATCAGTTTTATGGAAGTCAGACCTTACCGATAAAATAAAACGCAGTTTTTTTCCAAGCAGTGGTTGTGTCGATACTGCTGTATGGATGCACTACATAGGCGCTTACTAAACGTATAGCTTGATGGCAATTACACAAGAATACTGTAAGCAATATTAAGCAGGTCCTGGAGGCAGCACCCTACAAAGCAGCAGCTGTATGGCCACTTACTACCAATCACGAAAACTATCCAAGTTAGGCGAACCAGACATGCGGGACTCTTTTGGAGAAGTAGGAACGAACTCATAAGTCACATACTTCATCTCTGCTTGTTTGAAAGTTTCTGCTTCAAACATTTTCAAGTACTTGTTATTTTCCTTCTTTCCAAGTGTTCTGATTCTTTCCTGGTTTGGCAATCTCTTCCTTCCGTAGTTTCTCTATTCCCTCTTTTCATTTTCAGCATGGCACATTTTTCAATGCAAAATTCCATTCCTATATCTTGCCTGTATATTCTTTTTGTTTGTATCAGGATTTGTTTGATATCTTGATACCATCCATGTTCAGAAGCTGATACATCTGTGCTTGTCATTAGGTAAATTTAAAGCCCCCAGTGCATTTCATCAACAAATAATTGAGTGACATACTTTTATAACAAATGGATTTTCTCCTCGGATAAACGTTGACGTTCTGGTGTTACTCAACTGTTCGCTTATTTATGGCTCTCGTCATAAAGTTTATAACTGTCGGATATTTTGTAAATTTTCAGATGTTCGAGGTGCATACGGTAAGTTTACAGACTTTTTTCGTGTGGGCACTTTTATTGATAGTGCACACATGAAACTCTAGTGCCCTTTGAAGTAATCTCCACCGGCTGCAATGCACTTGTTGTTCTGTTCCAACAACTTCTGAAAGGATCCATGGAAATCCTCTTGTGTGAACGTGTCAATGACCTTATTCACAGCCTCTCTCATCTCCTCAATTGTCTCATAACAACAGCCTCTGAGCTTAGGGAATAACCAAAAGTGACAGGGAACATGGTCTCGACTATAGGAAGGGTGTGGAACTGTCTTGATGCCCATCTTGGTCAAATAGTCTGTGACAAGGATGGAGTTGGGGACTGGCGTATTGTCCTGGTGGAAATGCCACTGACCCGATTTGAAGAGTGCTGGTCTCTTCCTACGGAATCTCTCCCTGAACGCCCTTAAAACCTCAACATAGTAACCCTAACCCTAAGCCTATGGCCAATCAACTGTGGTGTATTAACTTCCTTACTCCTCCAAACCCTCTCATTATACCTCACAGACTTCCTGCCTTCCTTGAATCTCTTATGCCACTCAAAAACTGATGCTCGATTCATGCAAGATACTCCAAAAGCAGCCTGAAGCATTCCATACTTTTCTGTGGCATTTTTTCCAAATTTAAAACAGAATTTTATTGCATATCGTTCTTCTAAAATGTCAGATTGCATTTTTGAAATTCCCCAGCTGTGACAATCAGGCTTTAGTAGGGTGTATTCCAATTGCTGCTGTTGCTGTTCATTTGTATCTGAAATCATAAAAATTGGCCAGTCATCCCATTAGTTTTGTAACCATAACATACTGAACTTTCAAGTGTCTACGACAAGTTTAAATACCCACACAAAACAAAGTCTGGGAACTTATTGAAAGCACCTCGTAATTTTGTAGAACCACATCATTTGCCTTTTTGTAGTCCATTCCTGTCACAGTAATATTTTTCCGGCTTGGTTTTTGCCTAAATGAGGATGTACTAATCTTTATTCTATTGGTCAGCTTTTGCATGTGTTTGCTATGTAACAGTTACCCGGTATTTTTGGCTCGCAGAGACAAAGTATTTATAATCATTTCACTTTCTTTTATTTTCACACTGGGGTCTGCCTGAATTGCAAAATTCACTTCTTCTTCTTCTTCTTCTTCTTCTTCTTCTTCTTCTTCTTCTTCTTCTTCTTCTTCTTCTTCATATTATTATTATTATTATTATTAGTAGTAGTAGTAGTAGTAGAGCTGATGAGCCTTAAAGAGAACGTTAGAGTATTTTCACTTGGAAGCTTAGTATAGCACAGACTCCTTAAGAACCAGTTTTTGATTCGGTGTCAGACAAAATTAAGTTCATTAAATATCTGCAGAACGAAAAAGTTTAATCTCTTTAGAAATGGATATTTTCTTACGTCAAAACAGAATCCTTATCAAATCACTCTAATACTTTTTTTTTTTTTTTGAATGATAAATTTGATTTCTTTAGTACGTGGAAAATGAGGAGAAAATCTAGTAGATAAAAATTCAGCACTCGTAGATTAATTATCCTTTTAAGGAATGTATCATAAAATTCATACCCTTAAAATCCTGTATACAATTTCACTTATAAATTAGTAGCGAGGGAAATATTTTATACAAAAGTCTAAAAAGATGTTACTTAGAAAAGAAGCGCAATTGGTAATCATCCGGGTATTGTTTTCTTGTGAATATGATGGAATAAATTTGATCAGTTCACGATCTCTACAATGACTGACCTGAAAATTTCTCTCTATCCTACATTTAAAGTCGTTATCTACATTGTAACTGGGGCAAGTCAAAAGTTTTGCCATATTTTCATACGTAATATTTTGCTGTGTAAACGAAGCAATTCAAGTCATTATTAGTTCTCATATAGTCGGTAGTATTGTGTTAGTCTGTTCGATGACACTTTGTGTTGCCCAGTCGGCTGGGGCTGTAGAATACACCGACTGAACCTCTGCAGAGGGATAAGACCCCCCCATAATGAGTGTCCTGTTATTGACACTAAACAATCTGATGGTGCAGTTCCAGAGATGCTGGAGCTTTGGGGAATGCGGAGCACCCCACCATTGCCATTGCCATTGCTCCCAGGTCCACTAAGGTCGGGCTTGGTAGCACCTGACTGAGCCCTATCTATGGGTTAAATAGAACTAAACGGCATACTTATGATAAACCGAATTGCTTGACTAAAATGAATTGCTTGAAATAGAAATGTGTTTGACAATTAAACCGAACTTTCATTTAAACTGCGTGCTTAAGCTAAACTGAATTATTTGAAATGGAACTTTTTTTGACATTGAAACTGTACTAACACTAAACTGATGTGTTTAATATAGAACTGTTTTGACATTTAACTGTGTAAACAAAATCAGTACTTATACTAAACTTAATTAGCTGAATTAGAACTGCTTGACTAAACTGAATAGCTCGAAATAGAAATGTTTTGACTATTTAACTGTACTTACATTTAAACTGCGTACTTATGCTAAACTGAATTATTTGAAATGGAACTGTTTTTGACATTGAAACTGTTCTTACACTAAACTGAATTGTTATATGCAGAACTGTTTTGATATTTAACAGTGTGTAAACAAAATCTGTACTTATACTAAACTTAATTAGCTGAATTAGAATTGTTTGACGAAACTTAATAGCTTGAAATAGAAAGGCTTTTTGACAAATAAACTGTGTACTAATGCTAAACTGAATTGTTTGAAATAGAACTGACTATTTGCATAATAATGGATTTGGCATTAAATAACCTACAAAGGTTGAATTCCATAAAACACAAACAAACAAACAAACAAACAAACACTTTGTGATTAAATAGCTGCTCAGGTAAACGTACAACGTTGTCTAATTCAGTAATTTATGCTTTAAGAGTTCTAATTTGGTAAAACAATCTCAGAAGTATTCAAAGATATTTGTTCACAGTAAGCAGGTATTTGAAGAAATTTCACGCGAGTCGATGATCAGGCAAGGTCACATGGGGTTAAAACAATGGATTCTGAGGCCATAGTCTAAGGCAGAGAGGCAAATCCAGCAAGTGTCTCTCGGAGAGTATCAGGCGAGCTTGGCACTCCATCGTCTAATGCAGTTAGTTACCTTTACATCCTTGGTAAAAAATAATTCGAAGTTGCTGAATTGTTCTTCGAGTTAATAAAATGTGTAATGGTGTAATGGTTATCGTCGTAGCAAATGAACACGGCGACACGAGTTCAAACCCTGGACGAGACTGATAGCATTTCACATAGCACTAATATCCTTGGGAAATGTATCAATCCAATTATTCTCCCTTCCGCTATGGGCAAATAGTAGGACAGACTGATTTCTTCAACCTTAATGAGGCAACTAGCCTAGGAGAAGGAAAAACTCTGAATTCAAAACTGTTAAACTCCGCTTAAAAATTGACCTTTTGTCATATCCTGCCCGAGTGGAGGGGTTGGGTAAATAGGATAAAATATTACAAAACTTTTGACTCGCCTAATTAATACATTTACTCAGTGGTTGTCCAAGATATACAAGATCAAGTGAGATTTCCAAGACTAATGGAAAAAAGCAATTGGGTATTAAACAGACAAAAATAACTGGGAAAAATCCAGTGGAAATGTAATTACAGTGCGAAGCGTTGTAAACTTTATAAGGTCTATCTTCCCAAATTATGACAAAATATGTGAAATATCAAAAAAGAACTCTGTTTTTGTCTGTTGGTTTGGATTTTATGGCATATCTACTTTTATTGATTATTTAATATCAAATACATTTTATACAAACAAAGAGTTCTATTTCAACCAATTCAGTTAAATATAAGTACACAGTTTAATTGTCAAAAACATTTCTATTTCAAACTATTAACTTTAGTCAAGCAGTTCTATTTAAAACAATTCAGTTTAGTATAAGTATAGCTTTTTCTTGATACACAGTTAAATAACTAAACAGTTTTATTTCAAATAATTCAATTTAGCACAAGAACAGTTCTATTTCAAACAATGCCGTTTTGCGTAAGTATGTAGTTTAAATGTCAAAACAGTTCTATATCAAATAATTCAGTTTAGCATAAGTACACAGTTTAGTTCTATTTGACCCATAGATATGACCCTATCAGGTGCAACCACTACGGGCCAGAGTGGATCTGGGAGCAATGGCAATGAAGGGGTACTCCGTATTCCCCAAAGTTCCAGCGTTACTGGAACCTCACCATCAGATTGTTTAGTGTCATATCCCGGATACTCGTTGTGGGGGCTCTTACCGCTTTGTAGAGATGCAGTCGGTATATTCTACTGTCCCAGCCCACGGGCCAAGCACTGTTTTTGATTGGAAAACAAGCTCAAATATACAATTATTTTCTTTTGACATTTGGAACAATTACGATAATTTAGTCAATTTATTTTGACGGAAATATAATTGCATTGAACAATCGAAACAGAGTTGATTTTTTCTATGATTTATATGATTGAATAATTTGAATAGCATAACAACCTGTCAAGGAGTATATTATTCTAAAATGTTTGGGAAGTGCCTACAAATTATGTTTATATTTTAACTGATTGTTTAGTTACTTGCGAATTTTTTATATCATTATTCCTATCTCATACAAACAATTTCCTCACTGTTGTATTGTTTAAAGTATCTTTATGTAACATTAATAATTGTATGGTTTAAATAATTATTTCTGTTTAATAATAGTGATTTTTTTTTGCTCACACTGCTTCATAGTGTGCAAAACATATAAGTGTTTTATCTATAAATTAGTCTTGTTTTATAACAATAGAAGCCACACTATTTTATGAAGCCCGGATTTATTACTCACTGCTATTGTACATTATGTACACTCAAATGTATTGGATTCATAATCACGTTGGCTGTACGATTTTGTGAAGCGTGGGTGTCCCTGGTGAAAGATGGCCGATCGGTCGGTGAAGAAAAATGACTGAAGCTGAATGCGTCGATTTTATTGGCTGAAATTTTGATGACGTATTTTTCCTAGGCTATCGACACTGCCACATCATCATCATCATCATCATCACCATCCACATTATGCCTAGCTCACAATTCTCTCAGCGACTCAGTCTGATATTGCAGTATGAAATAGTTAATGGCATGGAATGTATTATATGAATTTAATCTGTTTTTGTTGCATACAATAAAAGAACGAAGACTTCCATCATAGCTTTTTTGACTCGTAAAAGTTAACTCTCATTATATATATATATATATGTGTGTGTGTGTGTGTGTGTGTATGTGTGTGTGTGTGTGTGTGCCGGTGTGTAAGGAGAGAGAGAGAGAGAGAGAGAGAGAGAGAGAGAGAGAGAGAGAGAGAGAGAGAGAGAGAGAAGAGTGATATGCGTACAGAAGACTAAAAAAAGAAATTGTTTGAAAATAATTATTGTCAAAAAATTCTATTAACCCATGTACAGTTTACACGACACCAGACGGCATTTCGATGGCGTCAGATATATCAATATAGAGGAGTCTCATATGATTTATTGGTATTCTCAGTATAGTCATTAAGTATAAGACCCATATTTTATCTTCGACGTCGTAAAATTATTTCTTTCTTTAATATTTCTTTACGAACATATTTTTTTCATTTTTTCGAAGGAACTTAGTTCTTCAAAGAATACAATTTAATGCAAGAGTTCTTAGTTTCTATCGTATTAAGTATATATATATATATATATATATATATATATATATATATATATATATGTTTGTGTGCATACATATATATATATATATATGTTTGTGTGTGTGTATATATATATATATATAGATGTTTGTGTGTATATATATATATATATATATATATAATTGATGAGAATAACCAATCTTTTTACAAAGAAAAAGTTTAAGAAATCAAACAATGCTCAAATGCGAGCCAGTTGAGTTGTAATAAATTAAAATTTTATAGAAAGTTTATCTGATCTTTTTTTTTCTTTCATTCAACAGTTAATACGAGAAACTTGTAGCAATGAAACGATTTTAAGGTGAGATTTCAATAATATTTAGTTCGCACACACACACACAAACACACACACAAACACACACACACACACACACATATATATACTCCCTTGCTTATACATACACAAAAACATGAATACATAGACACACATACAAACATATATATGTTATCTATTCTGGCTACAATTCTTCAATGATAGTTGTCTCATTAACAAATATTGATTGGGACTATACGTTGTATTTTGACCTTCGGCCCGAGCAAACATGCCATTACAAAGTGATGCACCAGAAGGAAGTGACACATTCCGAAGGCCAGTAATCGAAAGAGATAGCGTGGGTGGATTTGGCTGATGAAATTGGACAAGGTAAAGCCCATGATACACTCATTGACTGATGAACCGGAAGAGAGTGACATGTGAACTGCATGACAGTTATTTCCGCTGGATGACGATCAATCATGCCATTCCAAAGATCGAGTGGGCGATCGAGTGGGCGTTGAACTATTATATAACTCAGTCAAGACAGAAGTCAAGACAGTTCCAGTTACCGTTACAGTTGAAGACGGAGTTATAGACGAGGTGTGGTAGGGAAATCCACACCAGGCCGAAGGGGCTTGGGGCCCTGATGAGTTAGGGGTCCAGAGAAGATGCTGATAAGATGCATTAAAGAAAGCCATCATCCAGCAGAGAGCCGGGCCGCTGGGCCTCCGGTTGAGCATCAGGAGAACAAGAAAGACACAACGCTGACGGCCATAAGAGTAGGGGTCAAAATGTTGCAGTTATGTGCCGTCTCCAGCTCCCTCTCACACGCAAACATTGAGTAACCCTTTTCGAACCCTTACAATAAAGTGAGAGGTACATATTTTGTTAAAGAAGTCTTCCTACGTGCGTCTGTTAATTATTGTGTCGTTATGATGTTGTAGATGACAATATAACATATATTCGAATTATCTTTATTTTATTTTTTCTTGCAAATGTTTAAGAAAAATATTTTTGTGGGAAAAAGCGAAAGGCAAGATTGTAAAACAACATTCTAATACACCATGAAAATACAATTTCTTGCAACATTCCTTGAAAATGGGTTGTGTATTATCAGAAAGCGCTTGGGATAAACAAACTTCTGACTGTTCCCGCGTATACTGTTCCACAAAGATTTCATTTTAATATTCCCAAAAAAATTAAATGAAAACTTGCGAGATTTTCCTTATCAGTAATGTTTAATGACTCAAACACACTCACACGCTCACACATACGCTTGTATGTATATGCGTTCGTCTGTACTATATATATATATATATATATATATGTTTAATTAAATAATAAACATTTTGTCAATATTATTGTATTAAAATCCTTTCAAGTTTCCTGATAAGTGTCTTAGTTTCAGGTTGTAATTGGTGGATGAATTTACGAAAATAGTTCCGAACACTTACGGGACAAGTCTGGTAAATTCATCCACCAATTACAACCAAAAAACAAAGACACTTTTCAGGAAACTTAAAAGGGTCTTAATAAAATTATATAGGCAAAATGTGTCTTTATTATTCAATCAAACATGCTTGAATGAAATACTGCTGCCTATATATATATATATATATATATATAATATATATATATATATATATGTGAGTGTGTGTGTGGTGTGTGCGTGTGTACAATATCCAAACTGTCAAATACTGTGTCACTTGAGAATCGACAAAGTTAAACTCATTATCATAACTCCTTTCCTGTTTTTAGTATCATCGTATATCATAGTTTAAAATATCGTTAAATATACATATATATATATATATATATATATATGTGTGTGTGTGTGTGTACGTGCGTGTGTGTATGAAGAAAAATAGAAAAAATAAATCGAAGTTTGTTGAATGTATTATGAAAGTCGACGTTGAACGGTACTGGCATAATATATATATATATATATATATATATATATATATATATATATATATATATATATCTTCGTTGATGTATACGAGTGTATACTTGTTTGTATATATAAGCATGTATGCAAATACTTGGGCCATTCATATTATTGCACCACTAATGTTTATGTCATGTCTCATACGTTTATCGAGTAATCTTAACAACAGCTGTGTCTATTTTCCATGGAATTCAGAAAAATTAAAGAGGATAATAAACTATCGTAACGAAAAGGGACACAGAGTTAATCTGAGATATGTCAGAGATCTGCCCTATTTAAATCTGGAAACCTACGGTAAGGAAACAACAGATGATGAATATGAGAATTACTCATGAAAAGTATGATCATTGGAACTAGGATTGTCTACAGTTTTTTTATGACCATTAGATACAGAATGAGATTTAGGAAAATAAAAACAGAAAATCAGTTTCTGTAAGTCTTTTCTAAACACATCCATTTGTTGAAATGTTTTTGAACTTGTTCCGATGATCAACTTTGTAAAAAAAGTCTGTTTACAAAGGCGTTGCATTTTTAGTCAAATCCTCGAGCTATTCCGACTTTAAAAGTTTTTTTCTGCTTATCTAGACCTAGTGAGCCAACAGTCTTCTAGTGATTTCAATTTTTTTAAAATTATATCTTCCTTCGGATATCTATAATCTCATAAAAACCTGATATCACAAGATGGCTATGAGACACCTTCCATAGTGAACCGGTTTACCCTGGCATTCACTATTTGAAATTCAAAACCACAAGTCCTCACTTACCAATAAAGATATAAGCAAGAAATATACAATAAGAAACAAATGTTATACTCTTCAAGAGACATCTGTAAAACATACTCCGAATGTCGAATAAAACAATTTTGTAACCGCCTACACGAAAGCAGCAGCAAAGTGCATACTAACTAAATCAAGAGCCAAACGTAGAGACACATGGGAGTTACAGGCAGTTAAGAGAAACGAGATAACTTAAAAAGTTCATCCTTACTAAAAAAAAAACAAAACAACAAAAAAAAAAAAAACAGCACAAAAGCTAAAAACTTAAGAGAGCTCGGAAGAACTAACCCTACACATACCAAAAAATTATTAGAATAGATTCAATGCCAAATCAATAAAATCAGATATTCTGTAGAAGATAGACAATCACGAAGAACAAGGCAAAAAGTAAATGTAGTCAGATGAAGAAAGAGAACTTCGAGAGTAAAACTAAAGCTGCTGGACAAAAAAGCTTCAAAAGTGGAAAGAAAAGAATCTCTTAAAAAATCCATCAAGAAATCACTGACAAATATACCCCAAAAAATGAATTGCCAAAAAGACATCAAAGGAGAACAATTTACGGAGAAAAAACTTGACACTATTGAAAAAAATTAAAAACAGGAGAGATGCAGACCTCAACAAAATAGTCCGTGAAGTTTGGAAGACACAACTTTGTATTAAAAAAAATGTATACAGAAATAGACAATCGTTTGCATCATTCTCTTCACCAAGAACGGTTACCTTGGAATCACTAAGAACTACAGAGATAAAACTCTCACTGCTATAGGTTTAAAGATTTATAATTTCATCGCGGCAACACAAGTGTTCGTAGATTTCTCCAAGATATTTGATTCTTTTGGCAGAGGAAAGATGGAGCAAATACTTCTTGCATATGGTTCCTAAAAAGTAAGTTTACCATTATAACGATGCTTTACAAAAATACGAAAGTAATGGTTTGCTCACCAGCTGGAGACAGACTTCTTCGGAACTGTCACTAGAGTCTTACAAGGAGATAAGTGGTGTTTTCAATAAGTTTCCAGACTTTTTTGTACAGGCATTTAAAATGATCAAAGACTCTTGAAAATTCAGTATGTATACAGCTTATGATATGACTGACCAATTTTTATGATTTCAGGTTTAAATGAACAGCTACAGTAGCAAATGGAATGCACATTAATGAAGCCTGATTGTCACAGCTGGTGAATTTCAAAAATGCAATCTGGACGTCAGGACACTTTAGAAGAACAATATGCAATAAAATTATATTCTAAACTTGTAAAAAATACCACATAAACGTATGAAATGCTTCAGACTGCTTTTGGAGCATCTTGCATGACTCGAGCATCAGTTTTTGAGTGGCATAAGAGATTCAATAAAAGGCAGGGAGTCTGTAAGGGATGATGAGAGGTGTGGTAGGATTAAGGAAGTCCGAACACCAGAGTTGATTGGCCATAGGCTTAGAGTTAGGGTTACTATGTTGAGGTTTTAAGGGAGTTCAGGAAGAGATTCCTAGGAAAGATGGGCATCAAGACAGTTCCTCAGCCTCCCTATAGTCGAGACCTTGCTCCCTGTGACTTTTGCTTATTCCCTAAACTCAAAGGCTGTTGTTATGAGACAATTGAGGAGATGAAAGAGGATGTGACGAAGGTCATTGACACGCTCACACAAGAGGACTTCCATGGGGCCTTCCAGAAGTTGTTGGAACGGCACAAGTGTATTGCAGCTTGGAGAGATTACTTTGAAGGGGACTAGAGTTTCTTGTGCGTAATATCAATAAAAGTGCCCATACGAAAACATTCTTGAAACTCATTTAATGATCCTCGTACATAATCACTAATACAGAACAAGGACGAACTCATAAGCGACGTTCTCTCTCTGACTTCTGCAGATGGACGTGCTAGTCTTGGCCGAACAGCAAAGAGTTACATATCTCAGCTGTGTACAGACACAAAATACGACCGAGAAGAGCGAATGGTGATAGGGATGGATAGCAAGAGAGTCAGGGAAGTCTGTGCTTTCAATGCAATTTAAAAATAACGTATACTTCATAATAATTGACTCGGTCTCACATCCTCATTGTGAAGAAGAGGTTAGGTAATTACACCGAAATAATATGCTCAGATTAACCAAACACTTTGTACATACATCGGTAAGGCTTGTATCCCTGTAGAGGCTTAAGACCCCTGGGCATGCAAAGAGAAGATCTACAAAGAGCGATTTGTGATAGGGATGGATGAAGAGAGAGATAGAGAGAGATAGTGATAGATAGATAGAAAGAGATAGATAGATAGATAGATATATAGAGAGAATTACGTATTGTCTGCGCGATTTGATGATGATCATGAGACAGAAATAATGGCTAACTACATAAAAATGGGAATATGAACGCGATTCCCTAACCTGAAGACATAAGTTAGTGAACAATTCCCATAAACCATTACTAGTGACATGATTATAATCCTGCGATCCATCACAGTTTTTTTTTTTTATTCCAAACTAAATCTTGTTAATGCTTTTTAACTGCCAACGTTGAACGATCAGTAGCGAAGAAAGATCACAGCCTTGTAATGAGTTTGATCGTCGGTGGGTTTTTCATTGTTTGTTTTCTTTTTTTTGCCCGTGGAAGTAGTAATTTTTCGCTAATGTTGCATCATACCGGAGTGTATTGTTATTTGCCAAGCTTAGCGTTGTTGTACCGCAAGGCCAGAAGTATGGAGCACCCAGTGAGAATCAAACTCACAAACAATGACTTGCTAACCCAAGTTACTAACCATTTCACAGCATGAGGTGCTCTCATGCTGCAGAATTTGGAATGCTCGTCTTCTACTCTGCAAGAGAAATTGGTGTCACCTTCATGTAGTAGCTAACGTGTAGGACAGCAATAGTAAGTGAGCTAGAATCCCAATCACTTGATTAAGTTTCATTTCGAACTAATACAGGGTGGAACGATAAAATTATCGCCCTAGAAAAGACGACATGATTCCATTTCCGTTTAATGAAAACCGGTTTTCTTTTTTTGTTGCTGACCATTTACTAGTTGGCAAGTTGTGCACAAATCCCAAGAAAAATAGGAGCTTTCTCTCGTGTATGAAAGTGACACAATGTTCAACTAGCGAGATCGGAGATGAGCTACAGTACAACCCATGCTCTCTACCGATCCAACTTATGACAGCCAGAATCTCTGGATTGCCACGAATAACGGACGTGCCCCGGGTGATTAAAACAAAGTTTCCGGCTACGGTTATGGACTTTGGTGTGGTTTCAAGTGAGGGCCACATCATCCCACCTCCCATCTTCGAAGTCGGCTTGAAAGTCAACACCAAAGTGTACTTGGATGTGTTGAAAATGTGGTGATCCCCTGGTGCAATCAGGTGGCCAGTGGCAGACCCTGGGTGTGGCAGCTGGACTCGGCGCCGGCCCACAAGTCCCAAGAGGCCCAGACTTGGCTTCAGAAGGAGTGCTTCGACTTTGTGCCCTTCTCTCACTGGCCCAACCTCCTCCCCAGACCTCAACCCACTGGACTACTTCATTTGGTCATACGTCGAGAACATCACGAACTTGACCTCCTACAACACCAAAGCCAGCCTGATCGCCGCCATCCACCGAGTATTCGCCGAGCACCCGCCAGCGCTTGTGGAAAAGGCATGCTCCCAGTTCCGGATCCGTATCGAGGCGGTGAATGAGGCTGAAGGCGTCTACATTGAATAGATGTCAGCTCTCGTACATAATCAAGTTATCTGAATTGATTTTTTCAATAAAAGTTTTAAAATAAAGCTGTAGTGTCATTTTCTTTAGGACGATAATTTTATCGTTCCACCCTCTACTATTGCGAAAGGCATAAAATCCCTTATCGTCCCACAGTTATAGATTAAATAGTACCGGTTCAATTCTTCTACAATTAGCCCGAAACTGAATGTAATGACCCAACTGGAGTTCGAACTCGCTTACGACATTGTCACAGTTCAGCTCATTACACACTACACCCCTCATATTTCCTGTAGCTTTATTTCTGATCAAGGTTGGTTATTATACTTATTAAATATCAACTAGTGAGTTTTTGTTTCCATGTTCAGTTAAACTCTGTCAGTATAACCATTTCCACAAAATACGTAAGAATTTTTAACTAAAAAAGAGTTATTTATACAAACAACGTATTGTCATTTATTCTAGTCAATATATCTGATTATCCAGACATACACGCTTTTTTTACAACAATATACTGAAAGTTGTATTGATTTCTAAGTAGAATTGACAGCCTGCCAATTTTACAGGTGTCAAAATTTTAAAAGCCCCGATACGTAAGGAAGACCAATTGAAAGACAGAATTGTTTTAATTTTTTTTTATTGTTATAATTCTTGTCTGAGATTTATCGTGGTAATTGGCAAGATGTTTTGAAAATAGTTCAAAATATAATTCTGTGACAATGTCATTGTTGATATCTTTGTTGTCCCACACATAACAGAGATTTGAAAAAGAATCGTAAAACTTATTAGTGTTTGTGTACAAAATTTCACGTCAGCCAAAAAAAAAAAAAAAAAGGAAAAAAGACCCCGTAAAATAATATATCATTTTGAAAAGAAAAAGAAACATAATTTCGGCATTTTTACATCATTGCTTTTCTCCTATGAAATAGAGAAAAAAATCGTAAAATTTATTTTGTCTATATAATATCATGATATAGTCTTTCTACTTATGCGTATGTCACTTTTTTTAATTCACTAGAACAAAATGGCTTTTCTATAAGAAAGTATATTATAAGAAAAACCATTCTACTGAGATCAGAAGAATCTCTTAAGACGGAGAAAGCAAAAATCTTATTGTAATGGTATGTTGAGTGCCTAATTAGCCTAGCTCCAGCACTTATATATACACTCCACTTGAAAGAGCAGTTAAAACGTACATCCAAGAGTGAAGAGAACAAGAAAAAAAAATTGTAAATACCAAGCTACACCTCGTAAGACTAGCAATTTTGTAAAATTCGTAATATTCTGTATATTGCTACAAACAATTTGCTTTTTCAAAGATTTTCTAAATGTACAAATGAATTTATCATCATCATTATCGTCAAATTATGCTGAGAGCATGGATTCTCTAGACTCTGTTTAGCAACCCGTCCCTAATTGCTATAGTTCATAGCTGATCCTCTATTTGTCAGCCTATGTTTGTACAGATTTGATATATTTAAGTTTTTGCTGGTCTGCCAACACTGATGTGGTCATGTGTTGGTGTCTACTGGAGAATGTCGCTTATTTATGCCTTTATGTCATTCTAGCAGTGTTCAGTATGTCTTGTCTGTCTTACTTGAATGGTTTGTAAAATTAGAAGTACGTGACCAAATAGTTGCTGCATTGTGGGATGCTGCTTCCAGAATTATTTTCAGAACCACACGCAAAATCCTTGTGTATATTTTCATTTAGCTTTTTCTCCACGTGTTTGTTGAAAGTGCAGTCATACATCAGTACTAACATGGCAACGTCTTGTTATTTTATCATCTTGTTATTTAACACTCGGCATTATAAGGTACGGATCAAGGGTAAAGCGGAGAAATCCTGGGAAAGGAGAAGCGTCCTCCCCTACACCTTGGGGTAGTAGCTATCGAAAAAGGTGCCTTCGGGTCACCCTCGACTATGGTCGCCAACTTTACTTTTACTAATAAGATATCTTTTATCTATTTATGTCAATGTCATTTGCTTAATTCACGAGAACAAATTGGCTCCCTGAAAAAAAAAATTATTTACTGGAAGCCATTCTATTATGATGAAGAAGATTAATTTATTTACATTTGTAATGAAAAATGAACGCGATAATAGCTTGACTAGAAGCTTTCTTGAAACTGTGGTTAGTTAGGGTAGAGTATTTTTTTTAATATATAGCGGTAGTTGCTCCAAGAGGAAACAACTATAGTATACTCCACCACAACAATAAAACAAAATCTAATAATTTTGTGAATTTGGAAATAATCACAATATAGCCACAAACAATTTGCTTATATATATATATATATATATATATATATATATATATATATATATATATATATATGCGTGTGTGTGTGTGTGTGTGTGTGTGTGCTAAATGTACAAATGAATTGATAGAATAAGATGAAAGGGACCCTTTAGGAATTTTCGATAATTGTACAATTTGTATTAATCACAAATCATATGGAAAAGCTATTTGAAAAGAAGAAATAAGGCTAGACTTTTTCTCAGTTTTTTTTCAATCTTTCTAAATTATATAAAAGAATGATTAAAACCTGCTTTTCCACGTCTACAGGCAAACATATTAACTTGTCAATAACAAAGATTGTAAAAGTGTGGTACGAATCTCATCGAGTGAGCAATTAAAATTCTTGATGAAGACAATTTGGAATTTAAGATAAGTAAGAACCATTCTATGATTTAAAACAGTGATGTGAAGACTTAACAGATTAATCTCATAAAATCTTTAGATGCATTCAGATATTGCTTGCTTCATTCACTGTATTTTTATTACAATCTATACAAATCATCATCATCATCATCATCATCATGTCGCGCTATTAGCACCGATATCCCTGACCCTCTCTCGCCACTCCTCCTTATCGTCCATTGCTTTCGGTAGATCCTCAGGGCTACATCCCGTTTCCACACAGAGCTGATGTATGTAGGTTCAAGCTGGTCGTCCTGCTTTTGCACGTCCATGTGAAGGGGTCAACAGGAGTATATCTCTTATGAGCTCGTCCCTACTTCTCCAGCAGTGTCCGCATGTCTGGTTCGTCTAACTTTGATAGTTTTCGTGATGGGGGCTAGGTGGCCGTACAGCTGCTGCTTTGTGGGGTGCTGCCTACCGGACTTGTTCAATATTGCTCGCAGCATTCTTGTGTAGTTACTGTTAAGCTTTTTCTGCATACGTTTAGTTAGCGTCCATATAGTGCATCCATATAGCAGTATCGACACGACCATTGCTGGGAAGAAACTGTGTTTTATTTCATCAGTCAGGTCTGACTTCCATATCACCGATAGTTTATTGATAGCTGTCCATGCCTTTGCTAGTCGCGTGTCGATGTCTTTTTCGGTTGCTGAGACACTGCTTCCTATGTAGGTGAACTTGTCAACTATTTTTAAAGGGCTACCGTAAACTTACTATTTAAGTTAAAGTGTATAAAAGATTAATTAATTCATTTTTTTTATGGTATACATCTTCTCCAGTCTATCATTATGTTATTGAACAGACCACATCCTTGGCTTGCCTTTTGATTATTAACCAAAAATTTATTTTGCCTAGTTGGTTGGGGCAGTAGAATACACTGACTGCACCCCTGCAGAGGGGTAAGACCCCGCCTAACGAGTGTCCTGATATGACACTAAACAATCTGATGGTGAGGTTCCAGCAGTGCTGGAGCTTTGGGGAATGCAGAGTACCCCTTTATTGCCATTGCTCCCAGGTTCACTCTGGCCCGGAGTGGTAGTCCTTGATTGTTCCCTATCTATGTGTTAAATAGAACTAACGGCATACTTATGCTAAACTGAATTGTTTGAGTAAACTGAATAGCTTGAAATAGAAATGTTTTTGACAAATAAGCCGTACTTACATTTAAACTGCGTGCTTATGCTTAACTGAATTATTTAAAATAGAACTGTTTTTCGACATGAAAACTATTGACACTTAACTGAACTGTTACATATAACTGCTTGAATAGTTTGAAATAGAAATGTTTTTGACCATTAAACTGTGTATTTATGCTAAATTGAATTGTTTTAAAAAGGACAGATTATTTACATAAAAATGGATTTGGCATTAAATAACCTACAAAGGTTAATATGCCAAAAAACCCAATAAACCAACCAACCAACCAAGAATTTATTGTTGAATAAGTTGCTAAGCGTCTACAATCATTTTACAGTTTCTCTTAAGTGAGGCAAAAGGACATATTCCAAATTGTGGAAAAGATGTTTCAGTTATTTACCTAATGAATATGTTTTTCTTAATTCGATGATTTCTCTTGCTGGCTTCTATATGATTTTAATATTCAAAGTTACTGCCCAAATACAGAATATCTATCTATCTATCTATCTATCTATCTATCTATCTATCTATCTATGTTCCATTGAATAAGAATGTGGAATTATTCAAATTGAGGATACTTATAAGTTTCCAGGAGTGTTTAAAGAATGATTGTCAATTGATTAATGTACAAATGTCATTCATTGCAAATATACGTATATATAAAATAATTGGAAGAAAAACTCAGCAGATCGTCATTTTGCTATTATAAATTTACTTCAGCTGGCTACTGGTGAAAGTCCCTAACCTCTTCAGATAGCAGTCACATAAATGAGAGAGGTCACAATAATATCATAATATATATAGTGACAAAAATTATTTCGTGAGTCATGAACTAACCTACTATAGTTTCGCCTAAGCGACTCATCTGGCTTAGTTACCCTGATGAGCCGCTTTGGCGAAACTCTAGTATATAATATATAATAATATACTCTATATATAATTCCTGCGAAATCATTCAGGAAAGAGATCAAATTAATCAGTATATTACTCTTTCCCAATGTTAGTCTTCTCCAATCCTCCACTACTTATGAAAGCATCATTCTTCGTTGACTTATGATTTCAAACTTGAACAACAGGGTGAACATTTTAGTGATCAGTTTACAAAGAAATCACCAGCCAAACCTTACTAGTTCAGATGAATTGAATGATTTGATAAAATCAACATGGCTATCTTTCACTACCGAGTGCCTGTCTGTGTGATTGATTGCAAAGAGTAAATTATGGGAAACCTCAGGAAATGTGGAAAAGGCTCATTCAGTTAGTAAAAACAGAGAATAGATAACGACTTACATGATTTAGCAATTCCTTATTTGACTGAAAAATAAAAATTCCTGTTTTTTTGTATTTGAGACCGTTCTTAAGGGATGTTGCGACACTAATAACACGAGGAGCATACGATAAGTTTCCAGACTTTTTTCGTATGTTCACTTTTATTGATACGACACAAATAAAACTCTAGTCCCCTTCGAAGTAATCTCGTCCGGCTGCAATGCACTTGTTGTACCGTTCCAACAACTTCTGGAAGGCCACATGGAACTCCTCTTTTGTGAACGTGTCAATGACATTCGTCACAGCCTCTTTCATCTCCTCATTTGTCTCATAACGACAGCTTCTGAGCTTAGGGAATAACCAAATGTCACAGGGAACAAGGTCTGGACTATAGGGAGGGTAAGGAACTGTCTTGATGCCCATCAGTAGTCAAATAGTCTGTGACAAGGATGGAGTTGTGGACTGGTGTATTGTTCTGTTGGAAATGCCACTGACCCGATTTGAAGAGTGCTGGCCTCTTTCGACGGAATCTCTTCCTGAACTCCCTTAAAACCTCAACATAGTAACCCTAACCCTATCCCTTTGGCCAATTAACTCTGGTGTATTGACTTCCTTACTCCTCCCACACCTCTCATCATCCCTCACAGACTCCCCGCCTTCCTTTAATCTCTTATGCCACTCAAAAACTGATGCTCGATTCATGCGAGATGGTCGAAAAGCAGTCTGAAGAATTTCATACGTTCCTGTGGCATTTTTATCAAGTTTAAAACAGAATTTTATAGCATATCGTTCTTCTAAAGTGTCCTCGCGTCTAGATTGCATTTTTGAAATTCACCAGCTGTGAGAATCAGGTTTAGTAGGGTGTATTCCAATTGCTGCTGTAGCTGTTCATTTAAACCTGAAATCATAAAAGTTTGTCAGTCATCGCAAAGGATGTATAGCAATACCATACTGAATTTTCAAGAGTCTATGCCAAATTTAAATGCCAGTACAAAAATGTCTGGAAACTTATCGTATGCGCTTAGTAAATTGAGTATTTTTTCTATCGCCATTCGTCTGGCTTTTTCCTTATCTTGAAATGAACTCATCTTCATTTCATATTCGACACCATCAAATTCTTCGAGAACTCACAACGCAACACGTGTATTCATTTTTTTTATCTATATAGATATTTATCCACTTAAGATAAATGGTGAAAAAATGTCCATGTTTGGAGACATTAAGGAACTTTAAACTTTATAACCTGCTATGTATGATTTAATGCCAACAATATTTGTCCAGTAAAACATGACCACATGTAAGCTTCATTTAAAAGGGAAAATAATATTCATTTCGAAATTGTAACATTTTAAATCAATAAAAATGAAGTTAAAATGACTAGGTTGTTTGGAAAATGTCTGATTTTAAAATAAACTTTTATTCCCGAATAAATTAATTCAAGCAAAGTTTTAATCAGTCAAAATATGTTCCCAGAATATATATGCATTTTTGCCGTCGATTGACCAGGTTATTCATATCAGTACGATTGAATTCGTAAGATTTTGATGCTAAGAAATTTTGAAATGCAGTTTCTACTTCTCTTTCGGAACAGAATATTGTATGCTATAGAGAGAGAGAGAGAGAGAGAGAGAGAGAGAGAGAGAGAGAGAGAGTGAAGGGGAGGTCAATATCTTTACCCCTCTTTATTTGAATCAACAGGAATTAAGAAAAATCAGATAACAGGGACCGACCATTAAAGTGATTGGGGAGAGAAAGGGTAAGCTATCTGCACCCTAATCTATTGAATGAAAGAAGTCAAGGTCAATCCAGTGGCGTGACTCGGTGAGGCGGGCTAAGAGGAAAGTCGGATGATTAGTCAACCGGCCTTTCGCGCCAAAAAAAAAAAGTACACGTTTGAGAAATTTGAAGGAGAATCTTTAGTTTGGACGAAGCCAGCGTTAGAACCAGATCGCTGAAGTCAACCAGCTGCAGGAAAAAACACTTACCCGTAAAAAAGAGCAAAAAACCTGAAAATTGAAAACCCGCCAAAGATAAGTACAGCACAAAACGTTTTCCTTCAACAATTAAGTTTTGGAAAGTTATATGTATTCAAAAAGAAAAAAAAAGAGAGAAACTGTAAAAGTTCTGTTTAATCAGTAATTAAATTTATTGAATGAACATTGCTACACGCCTCAGTCCAGCGGCTCAGACACTTTTACTCAAGTAAGAGAAAAAGAAAGAAAGAAAAAAGAGAAAGAAGGAAAAGGACTGTTGATTGACGTTTTTTGTTTAATGTTTTCCTGTTGGCTTAATATTGCCAGTATTTTAAAAAAGAGAAAAGAAAAAGGAACTGTTTCTTAAATCTCATCATTATTTTTTTGGTCGTCACATTAAAATTTTATTAAATTCTAAATGCACCCTTGTGTTGAAATCTTTTGGTTGTGTTATTTCCTCTGTCGATTTGACTTCTTTGCATGTATCTTGTCTCAGCCTCGTACTGCTTTCATTATTTCTCGCTAAACGTCTTATTGCCTCCTTAAACATTTCAAGAGGATTTGGAAATTTGTCTACAGTTAATATTATCTAACCTAGAAGTTCGTTCTTCCGTGATCTGCGAGAGTAGGAAGACAAAGGACTTGGTGGTGTATGTGAAAGTGGATTGGCACCCCCTTACCAACGTCTGAGGTCAGACTAGCCCCAAATTAGCCTTCAAATTATTTGTCTGTTTAATGTATGCCCGAAATAGGAGTCTTGACCGGGACTAATAATGTGGAGTGTCAAGTGCCAGACTGCCCTCGGCGATGCACATTCTGAATAACAGATTTCTACTGAGGACAATGACCGAGATGTCGATTTCTTAAGGTCAGTGTAGAATTCAACGTCACAATATTTTAAGCATGAAAAAAAAAAACAGGGTGAGCTTCCGCAGTGTCATCCTGAGACTATGTAGCTGACCATGGTCATGAAGCAAAATTATAACCAATCTTAAAAGGAAACGTATTATTTCATTAGTCATGTTCTTGATTTGGGACATATAAATTTCAGAATCAAATTCTTAAAAAAGTGATAAAAATTAATTAAGTGGACACTTGGAATGTGATTTTTTATAAATTAAATATCTAATAACAGAATTCAAACAAAAAATCAAACAGTATATTTCAAAGCAACAACAACAACAAAAAATCAACAGATAATTGTTTACTTTTTGAACGAATTGCTCCAAATAGATAACCCCTTATTGTTAATTATGAAATTTATTACACCAAAAAAAAAAAAAACAACAACAAAAATCAATGAAATAAAAATACTATAGAAAATGTTAATTAAGGTAGTGACGTAAGTTTTCCTCGAAATATTTGAGATCAATCAGCGGGACTGAGAATTATTCGAGTGAGATAGAAATACTTGAAAACATTGAACCGAGTAAAAAAAAATTAACTCAGGTTCTTTTAAAAAAATTTCAACATAATATGTTTACAAAACGTACATTTAATATATATGAATTAAGAAGATTTGGCATTAAATAACCTACAATAGTTGATATGCTATAAACTCCAACCAAATCAAATCAAACCAATAACATATTTTCAAGAAAGTATTTCTTTTTAATTACAGTCATTAGTTTAGATGTATATTCTTACAAGTTACCCTTAAAAGCTCTTAATAAACAATTATAACTTCAATTAACAATTTTTTTACATAAATGATTTTCTATTAGGTGACATCAAGAATGGATCCCAAATATTTTTGAAAATAGATCTATTTGTTCGATAGATGAGACCCAAGCAGGTATTACCACTCCGGATGAGAGGAGAACTGGGAGTAATGTTAATAAAGGAGTACTCCGAACTCCCCATATTTCTATAAAGGGAAATTCACTATCAAAAGTGCATTGGTGTCATACCAAGGACACCGACTCTACGTCACCCCTAAAATAGTGTCTATGGTATGACATCAATGTACTTTTGATTGCGAAGTTTCCTTTATAAGAATATGGGGAGTGTGGAGTACTCCTTTATTAATATTACTTATATAAATAAAAAAAGTCTCTGAAGAAAATACTACAAAAAAGTGTAATTATAAATGTAAAATGAACGTGATTCCCTAAACTTTTGGCATAAAATAATCTTAAAATGAACAGAACCAATTAAAGAAAACTGCTGCTGAGTCGGCTGGGTAGTAGAATATATCGACTGAATCTTTGCAGAGAGATAAAACCTCTCCTGGATTTGATGGTAAACTCTCTGATAATGAGTCTCCTGTTCCGGAGCGCTGGGAAATGTAGAGCGCCACTTAACTGCCAATACTCCCAGGTCTGTTCTGATTTAGAATGGTTGTATCTATTAGGGTACCATCTATAGATTAAATAAAATTGTTTGGCCATTTAACTTTGTGCAAACAAATGACTGATGCCAAATTGAATTATTAGTTATACATGGCAATATTGAAACATTTAAATGTGTGCAAATAAAACTATTAGTGTTTAATAGCAATACTTAAAACCATTTAACTGCGTACAAAAAATTATTATACTAAAGAGAATTTAGGAATATGATTGATACTAAATAGAATTCAGGAATTTATTATGAATATTGGAAACCATTTACCTCTTAACAAACAAATGAGCTGTGGATCGTTTAAAATCATGTGTACAAATCATTCATTTACAAATCATATATATATATATATATATATATATATATATATATATATAAATATGATTTGGCATTATACAATATACAAGGTTGATATATCATAAAACACATACAACCAACAGAAACAAAACAGTTCTGCAAAAATGCTAAATATATCAGTGTCATGAGTAATTTTACAGCAGAAAAAATGAGATTTGTGGAAATGAATAGTTGAAATAAAGAAAATTTACAAAGCAGTTAGATAAATCTGTAGCGTGCAAAGACAGCTCGCCTTTCTTATTTATATATGAGATATAGATAGACAATGAAGATTTTTCTGATGAGATTTCAGTGAATCATTAGAAAGCACTACTACTGCCAGAGATATAGAGCCTTAAAAAGTATTTAGATGAAAAGAGAAAATCATTATATCACGTGATAAAGTTGGTGCTGGTGGAATAGTGGAGAAGGAAATTAGTGGTTTCATATTAATGAAAGAAAACAAACCACAAATACTCTTTCTTGTCCAGTTTTACTCACAGAGAAAAATTAGTTGCCAAAATTATTGTCACTCGTATTTGTTGAGATATTGAAAGCAGTAATAAAACGTATCAAGACTCCGAAAGCAAATTCTACAGGCTTCTTTTCAAATAGATCTGTGAGAATTAAAAATATAGACAGTGTTAGGTCGATGTTTTATTCTGAAGGTGGCTGTCCAAGAGTAACAGCTTCAAAACATTCATGAAACTATAAGGATAAGTCAAAGATTTTGCAATGTTTGCTACGTACTAGTTTGCCTCATATATATCATGTGACCTAAGCAGTTCCAGCAGTGTAAGGTACCCGCTATGATTGGTTATATCATGGTAGTTGGTGCGATGACACGTTGTCCATTACTTCTCGCAGAGGAACGTTATCTTATTCAGGAAATTATGCTTCACAAGTTTGAACAGAGCCATAATGCCACAGAAACATTTTAAAAAATTGTTGTGCAAAAAGTGTTGACACAATTGATCATAGTACAGTTAGCAGATATTTGAAGAAATTTCGCTCAGGTTAAAAGATCCTCGTCATTCAACAAGGTCAACCTGGCTTAAACCTGGGGATTTCAAAGTCGTACTTCAAGCCAGTGAGGTAAATCCGGTGAGTTGCACTTGGAGAGTATGAGGCAGGTTCTGCATCTGACAGTTCCCTGAAGATCGTTATTTTCACTAATACAACAAAAGCATCTGGTGCAGTTGAATTGTGCCTCCTATCACTAAAATGTTGCAACATGTTTGACTCATCTTTTTATTTAATGTTTTTAGGGACATATATCAAATGAAATGACTGCGTTTTTCTTCGCACTAACAAACTTGGGAAAGGTTTCTAAAATCACTTGTCTCTCCCTAGCTATGGATCACTAGTAGAGTTGCCTTTTTACGGAAATCAGTCCAGAAGGAAATATCTGAATGCGAACTAACTGTAATCTGCTTAAAAAAGACTGAACTTGTGTTGTATCTTTGGCTTCAGTGGAGGGATTAGGTAAACACATTCTGTTAGAAATTCATGAAGAGTTGTTGAGGTCACGAAACTGATTTCTTTTAAATATCCGATACACTGAATAATCAATTATAAGGAGAAAAGTAATTTATTATTTCCTTTTATAAGATATTAGGCTTTACAACATTTCTTGGGATTATGACAGAAAATTATTTTCAATAACATTTATTATTTAAATCAAATTAATAACTATGAGATAAGACATTCTAATCGATTATTATAGTTGATCATTTACGAATATCAGCCCAGGAATTAAATTTATAGATTTTTTTGTGTTGAAATGAATGGCTTTCTCATGTTGGCCAAGTCAATCACATTTGAATGAAACTAATTGAAATAGACGTGAAGTTTTAAGAAGAATTGACTGAAATACAGAATAGTGAGTCACATAAGATTATATTTCAAGTAAAGGGGAACAAAATATGATTACATGGTGAGAGAGTCAGGGAGACAGCAACTATCCAATTAGTTTGGTAAGAGTAATTCTTTTATCATTCCTATCTACAAATGTGGTTTCATTGTTGCAATCCAAAAATAAATGAAAAATCAAAAAGACGAAGAAGAAAATAAACCGACTTGATATTCTAAGACCAAGAGATTTTACGAAATCTAATCCTAAAATCAAGATATACTATATCAAGCTAAAGGCCCATACGTGAATATTTGAATTTGTTTTCATCTTTTTATGATATTGCAGTTAAATTTTTTTTCTAATTGAGGAACGTCATATTCAATTAAATATTTTAGAACTGTATAAGAATATTTCTTTATTAGTGAAATTATTTCCAATTTGTTTTTCTCTTTCAATCAAATATTTTAGTGCAATTCTGAATTAAACAATATTTCATACATTTCCAAAAGGAAATGCGTTTTTTTTTTCTAAATAAAGGAACATTTATCAAAGCACAAGAGTGAAAGAAAAGGTTAATAGAAAAGAATTTAATGATATAGATGCGAAAGCAGAGCAAATATCACTTTCTGCTTCATTATATATAAGTAGAATTTTTTAATAGAAAGGGAGTAAATTAAATTTCTTTTGTAGTTGAAGAGGAACATTTTTAAACGCTCACATATGCGTAAAAGAGAAGAAATGAATTTTTACTCTAACAAAAGCATAAGTATTTTATTTTATCGAAGTAGCACATTAATAGACAATAAGACAAGCAAAAGATTATTACTGCCAGAAACACTCCCAGCCGAGGTATTATTGAAGTCTTTTTCTAGCTGAAGTCTGTCTGACTGACTGTCGTCCGAATATTTGCCCTTTCGACTACTGTCCTTCGACAAATATGTATTTGACTGACATCACACCATGCCAAAATATGGCACCTGTCTTTTTTAATGTGGGAGCCAGGAACAGGGCCGTAGCCAACATACATCCAGAGGCTCCAAAATTGCCTCGGGACCAGACGGCATTCACTTTAAAAAGATGAGCTTCAGGTGCCTGGTGATAAACCAAGCCCAGCCTAAGCAGGTGAGATCTTAGGGGGACGGCCCACTGAACCCGATGGAGTGTTGGTCTTAGTCATGTGACACGAATGCTGGGTTTACTCGACACCATTTTCAGGCAGCATCGACAGACTAACGTCCTTTCGACTAATGCCCACCTTAACTATACGGTACTTATAATTATAAAATAAAGAGGCCCACCATTTCCGTTCAATAGTGATCGGTGTTCAATCGCCATTGTCTCATTTTATTTCTATATGACAAACATAGAGTAAAGTTAGTTATCCCAAGTGAAAACACTATTGGTTTGATTTAAATGCTTTAGACAAAGGGTTGGAAAATTATATATATATATATATATATATATATATATATGTGATTTTCCAAAATTATATATATATATATATATATATATATACGAGAGCCCTTCAATAAGTTTCCAGACTTTTTTCGTATGAGCAAATTTATTGATAGTACACACATTAACATCTAGTCCCCTTCGAAGTAATCTCTCCGGATGCAATGCACTTGTTGTACCGTTCCAACAACTTCTTGAAGGCCCCATGTAAGTCCTCTTGTGTGAGCGTGTCAATGACCTTCGTCATAGCCTTTTCATCTCCTCAATTGGCTTATAACGACAGCCTGTAAGTTTTTTCCCAAAGCTCAGATAATAACCCAAAGTCACAGGGAGCAAGGTCTGCACTATAGGGAGGGTGAGTAACAGTCTTGATGCCCATCTTGGTCAAATAGTCAGTGACAAGGATAGAACTGTGGACCTGTGCAATGGCCTGCTGAAAATGCCACTGACCCGATTTGAAGAGTACTGGTCTCTTTCGACGAAATCTCTTCCTGAACTCCTTTAAAACCTCAACATAGTAAACCTTGTTGACTGTCTGTCCAGTGGGAACCCAGTGCATGTAGATCATGCCAGTGCTGTCAAAAAAACGGATCATCAAAATTTTGTGGGTGGATTTACTCTGTCTGGCTTTCTTGGGTCTGGGAGAGCCAGCATGCTTCCACTGGAACCTCTGTTTCTTGGTCTCTGGTTCATAGCAGTAGATCCAGCTTTTATCGTAGGTCTCCAGACCATTAAGAACTGCAGGATCTGAATTGATCAGCTCGACCATCTCCCTTCTGTCATGTCAATGTCTTTCTTTCTGATTTTCACTGAGCACCCTTGGGACAAACTTCGCGCAAATCTTCCGCATCTTCAGTTCCACACGAATAATTGTGTGTACACTTCCCACGCTGACATCAAACTGTGAACGTATTGTCTCTATAGACACACGACGGTCCTTATCCATGAAATTCTTTATTTGACCAATCAACTCTGCTGAATTGACTTCCTTACTATTCCCACACCTCTCATCATCCCTCACAGACTCCCTGCCTTCCTTGAATCTCTTATGACACCCCAAAACTGATGCTCGATTCATGCAAGATGCTCCAAAAGAAGTCTGAAGCATTTCATACGTTTCTGTGTCTTTTTTCCAAGTTTAAAACTGAATTTTATTTTGCATATCGTTCTTCTAATGTGTCCTCACGTCCAGATTGCATGTTTGATATTCACCAGCTGTGACAATCAGGCTTTAGTAGGGTGTATTCCAATTCCTGCTGTGGCTGTTTATTTGAATCTAGAATCATAAAAATTGGTCAGTCATCTCATAAGATGTATAGCAAAAACATAGTGAATTTTCAAGTGTCTACGCCAATTCTAAATACCTGTACAAAAAAGTCCCGGAAACTTATTGAAGGCACATTATATATATATATATATATATATATATATATATATATATACCTGAGGTATCTATATAGCCGAGGTTATCCAAGTGTGATGGCACACAGTAATGGTAAGTGAGATTAGTTCAGAAACTGGTACTTGACATCGCAGGGTTTATCTCATATATTAAGTTGTCGAGTCGAGATCAAATCCTGGGTGATTTTTTTTTTGTGTTTCATGAGTTAATTATTTTACCAAAACATGAATCCATTATTTCTGCTTCCAACTGTGGGTAATTCTTGATAATACGATAGAGAATCAGAGAAATATAGGATGAACGAAATAAAGTGTATGTGTATGTGTATGTATCTGTGTGTGTGTGTGTGTGTGTGTGTGTGCGTATGTGTGTGTGCGTATGTGTGACAGTTTGTGTCTGAGAGAGAGAGAGAGAGAGAGAGAAAGAGAGACAGACAGACACACAGACAGACAGAGAAATGACTATACATGTGCTATTTACTGCTATTTCTTTAGATCTCAAGACTTATACAGACTTTGCTTCCTAATAACAAAAAATATGTTAAGATATCAAATGTTCAATCAATTCATTTAACGACTATAAATGAAGTTAACTTGAAAATATATATTTTACAAAGGTTTCTGTAAACCTTTTAGTTTGGTTTTCGATCACTTTATCATTCTATCGGTCTCTTTATTGAACTCTATTCATAGAATTGTTGTCAAGATGTGGAGTGGTCATTAGCGAGTCAGTATTTCTTCCTATTTCTCATATTGTGAATCAGAGCTTAATTTCATGACCAACACGTATGGAGTTGGACTAGATTGATATGAGTAAGTTAGTAAAGTCTGCGACCGTAGTCAAGGGCGACCCGAAGTCTCCCTTTTCAAAAGCTACAACACCGATGTGTTGGGGAGGGTTCTACTCCTTTCTCTAGATTTCTCCACTTTAGCCTTATAATGCTAAGTATTAAGCAAGGAGGGATCAAGTACCTTTTTTTGAATCTTTGGTATAGCTCGACCTGGGACTGAACCACGGTCTCCCGGGCCATTGGTGGATACTCTAACCATTAAGCCAATGGTCTGCTTTAGGTTATTATGGGATTACTAAATATATTCGATATCATCAGTTGTGTATAAAGGGCAGAACGATAACATTGTCGCCCTAGAAAATACGACATGATTCCATTTCCGTTTAATGAAAACCGGTTTTCTTTTTTTTTTGTTGTTGCAGACCATCTACAAGTTGGTCAGTTGCGTACAAATCCCAAGAGCGATAGGAGCCTTTTATCATGTCTGAAAGTGACACAATGTTCAACAAGCGAGATCAGAGATGCGCCACTGTACAACTCATGCTCTGTACCGATCCAACTTATGGCAACAGGACCATTGCCAGCACTCTCAAAATGCAAATCTGGATTAACATGAATAATAGGGACGTGCCCAGGGTGAGAAAAACAAAGTTTCTGGCTACGGTTATGGTCTTTGGTCTGGTTTCAATTGAGGGCCACATCATCCCACCTCACATCTTCGAAGTCGGCTTGAAGGTCAACACCAAAGTGTACCTGGATGTGCTGAAGAGTGTGGTGATCTCCTGGTGTAATCAGGTGGCTGGTGGCAGACCCTGGGTATGGTAGCAGGACTCAGAACCGGCCCATAAGTCCAAAGAGACCCAGGCTTGGCTTCAGAAGGAGTGCTACCACTTTGTACCCTTCTCTCACTGGCCCAACCTCCTCCCCAGACCTCAACCCACTGGACTACTTCGTTTGGTCATACGTCGAGAACATCACCAACACGACCTCCCACAACACCAAAGCCAGCCTGATCGCAGCTATCCGCCGAGTATTCGCCGAGCTCCCGCCGGCACTTGTGGAAAAGGCATGCTCCCAGTTCCGGATCCGTATCGAAGCGGTGAGTGAGGCTGAAGGCGGCTACATTGATTAGATGTCAGCTCTCGTACATAATCAAGTTATCTGAATTGATTTTTTCAATAAAGTTTTTAAAATAAAGCTGTAGTGTTGTTTTCTTTAGGACGACAATTCTATCGTTCCACCCTGTACTCTGAAGACAAGAAAAGTCGTAATATACTTATTAAACCATTAAAATATCCAAGATCCTTTAAATAAGATGTAGATTATTTTTTAGAAGAACAAAATCCCTGCTTTACCAATAAATTAAGTATATTTGCTATATTAATACACATTAACTAGGGAAAGGAGTAGCGCCCTCCCCTACACCTTGGTGTAGTAGCTTTCGAAAAGGGAGCCTTTGGGTCACCCTCGTCTATGGTCGCCAACTTTACTTACTTATACCCATCAGATACACTTTTCTCAGTATCTTATTTTTGAAATATGTCTTGGAAGTCGTTTTGAAAGATTATGCATTCGTCATGTAGAGAATTTTCAAGCGTTTTTTCGTTTGAAATCGACAGCATTTTGAAATAGATTTCAGCTGCAGAAAAAAAAAGAAAAAAAAAAAGCCAAACCCAAGAGCAAAACGCAAAAAAAGGTCAGGAAGGGAATATAAGTTGCTCCCTACTTCTCTAGAAATTTTCTCTGCGATTGCAGTTGACGTGAAAAGACATCCCGATATGGAATAATTTTGGTTGCCTATCTTCCATATTTGAAACGCTTGTATGACTCGTGACATTGCATACAGTTCCAGCCATATGTCTGTCAAAATGATAATACGTCTGTAAGAGTTTTCTCATCTGTGAATATACTTTAAAAATTCGACAAATGCTCAATGCAATCAGAATCATTGCTACTCAATATATCCGTCATGACACGCTCAGATGTCTCATTAGAGCGCTAATAAATGAGGCCATTTTTGGAGACACATATTTTAAGAAATTTAGTTGTTCCCCTTTGAACATGTATCCTTTTAGAGTTTATCGATATTTTCCCGCTCCCACTCCTCTAATGTTGAAATCCGACATATTCAGCCATAAGTCTTATAAAAGTTATAGATTTAAACTTAATGAAACAAAAGAAAAAAAATATCGTGTTGTGTCAATTAATTAGTCCTTGTTTTAAAAGCCAGTTTCCATTACCTTGGGTTTCATAAGGGTGAAAACGTTTACAATCACCATATACAATGATATGCAAGTATAATTACTACTCTACAGACCATTGTTGGTCTGTTTTAAAATTCTATCAATGATGAAAAGATTTTATTTTCAGTTTATAATTACAAAGTACTTAATTAGATTACTTAGTGTATTATATTCTTATGTTCGAGCTTTTAATCGATAATGTAGTAAACTTTTAAAACTTTCTGTCAAACATTTTCATAATATTTAGCTGCTAAAATGGAAATTTCTGGCTTAAAAAAGTCTATACCGAGGGTTATCGCCTTTGGTTAAATACGCAATTATACTAAAGTTGAATCATTAAAATATACATTGCAATTGGTGAGGGATATCTTAAGCCAATAAATTTTCTCTCAAAATTAAAAGAAACAAACAGATGCATCCTTTGTGGGCCGTTTGTTAGAACAAAATTCTCCCATTTACACAAAATCAATAAAAACACCTTCCTCTCTGACAAAATTCCGAAAAAAATCATAAAAAGCCACTAAAATTAGAACATTTCACATAACTCGGTAGTAATATCTCATCTACTGATATCAATGTAAAAATATGCCTAAGAAAAGCATGAACTTCAATCGACAGGTTACTGACTGTATGAAAATCTAATCTCTCTAATAAAATTAAACAGGATTTCTGACAAACTATAGCCGTGTTAGAAGTATTGAATGTTGTGTTCTCCTTTGAATAAACACTGAAGGCAGCACCCCAGAAAACAGAAGTTGTACGGCCACTTGCCTTCCATCTCACAAATCATCCAAGTAAGCCGAACAAGATATGCTATGCATTGCTGGAGAAGCATCGACAAACTTATAAACGTGGTTATCGTATGGACTTCCACGCATGGTCACACCAGTTTTGGCCGACTAGCAAAGACATATTCATCAGCTCTGTGCGAAGACTAGATGTCATCTAGGGGACCTGTCAAGAGCGATAGAAGTTACGAACAGTTGGCGTGACAGACTGATAGAGACTTGGAAATCAGTACTAGCAGCATGACTTGATGGTCATGAAGTGTTTTTCGATCAAGTGACTGACTTAAAGATTGAGATGAAGGGAAAATATATTTCAAATACTCTGGATATAACTTTAATTCAAAATGTCGCCTGATGTATTTAGCATTATCGATTTTCTACGTATTGTTCTTAATTGTAACTGCATTACGCAGTGTTAAAATAATTTCCCAATTCTTCTACATATAAAAAAAGCAACATATAAGTATAAAACATCTCTAATCAGAAGTCGATAATTAATTTTGTGAATCATTTTAATTCATATTTGTATTGTTCATAATTTATTACCGCTTTATTGTTTGATTTGGTCTTAGGTTCCCCTCGAGGAACGATATTAAGTGATTGTATTTCCACATTAATCATATTGTCGACATCTTCCAAATACTTTGCTGTAAGATACCATGTTTGTTATCTTTCTTTACATCTTAAATATCGAAATATTATTTTATGATTTGATCATTTCAGCTCAATTAGTGCAACGCTTTCTTGTCTTCTTTAAAGCCTTTCAGAAAAATGATGTTCGTTAAGATTACAATCAACGGAACAGAGGTTCAAACCTTATAGTGGATAAATTTTCTAACTTAGAAAGAAAGCCATATCTTTGAAATATCTTTCTTTGTTTTTAGTCGGACATTGTTTATGAATAAAATAACAGTTTTAAAGAGATGCATTGATTCTATGTTGAAAATTAAAAGAAAAACAAACGAAAATGCTAACATTGCTATTTGCAGGGCGTTAAATGCACTGATTGTATCCCTTGTAGAAGCAAAAGACACTCCCTAAAAACAGTGTCTTGAGTATGATACTAAAGAGTGGAGAGATTCTTTGTCTTGAGATCTGGGGAATGTAGAGTACCTCTTAAAAACAATTACTCCCAGGTACACACAAAGCGAAAGTTGCAGCACTCATTAGAGCCCTCTCTATAGTTCAAAATTATCCGAATGATTTTTATTTGTGAGTAAAAAAATAACTTATGAAATGATTTTACAAACAATTAAATACGAATGCAATTCCCTAAACTCTAGATTAAAAGTAACCCTAGACATTTGATATGCCTTTAAAGTCTATCAGTCAATTTTACTGTAACAAAAAAATTCACCGAGTTGACAAATGTTACTCAACTGTATTGCCAGATATTAATTGTAAGTTCAGTGATTGATTAAAAATAAGTAGTAAATTAGCCGACTGTAGTCGAAGGTGAACCAAAGGCTCCCTTTTAAATAGCTACTACTCCAAGGTGCAACATCTTTCTTTGGATTGCTCCACTTACCCCTGATACGTACCTTATAATTCTGTGTTAAGCAAGGAGGCTTCAAGTATTATTTGAGAGTTTTTTTGTATTACTCGACATCGGATTGAACCTACGTCTCCCAGACGTTTGGTTAACACTCTAACAATTATTCCCATAGAGGCTCCATCCATACAAAAATTCTGTCTTGACCTAGATCTGGAAAACCAAAAGTAATATAATGCATTATTCCAACAAGAGTCTTTTTAGATTTGTTTTCTCATTTTGTTTCAGTTTCTATCGATAGATTCTTTGGTATTCATATTAATTTGAGGCCATACAGAAGAAAGAAGTAACTTTTGATGAGAATCCGTTGAGTGCCGAAGGAACATACTATACCATGTTGCAAAAGGTTTAGCATAATGCTTACTAAGAGACACAAATATTTCTACAGCTTCCTCTCCACTGTTCATTAGCTGCCCTGACATAGTAGAAATGTCTTAATATTCTGAATATTGTAGAATAGTCGAATGCCCACGGTGCCAAATCCGATATACATTATATACGTACAACAAGAGTAAAATAATAATAAAATCTCGAAGTATGAGTATATCGGGTTGATGTGTTGCAGGTAATAACCGTGTCTCATGGGCAAGAGGGATATTTACCTCAGCTTGGCAGATTTCCAAGATATAGTGTCTTCATAAAAACGCAACACCATATCGGATTTTCATGAACATTTTACAATTTATAATCAGTGTGGAAACTTGATTAAAGACCTAGAAAAAAAACATGAAGGAAGTATAAGATTGAAAACATGAAGATCTAACACTGGATACTGCAATCCAGTCGATAGAACGGTTAAAATCAGTCAGAGAACTTCGATGAGTCCAAGAGATCTGTGTAGACTTGTTGTCACATAAACTTCCGTGAAAAAAAAAACGCCTTTTAAAATGATAGTGAAAAAATAAATAGGAAGATTTAAAATAATTATTTGGGAGATATGAATAGACTTTACACGTAGATGTGTACGTGCAGATGTGAATGACGGTAAAAAAAAAACAAAAACAAATGATATTCATTCATACTTAATTTTAGAATGTCATACTACTACTACTACTACTACTACTAGTAGTAGTAGTAGTAGTAGTAGTAGGTATATAACAAAATGTATCCAGTGGTTACAAGTGTAGAAGTTAGATTCTTAATATGAAATCTGAATATTAAGAGTTTTGGCCAAAACATTTGCTGCAAGTAAAGATAACGATCGCCTGCTTTAAGGAACGTGATTCATATCTTGACAGAAAAATTTAGCAATGGTATTGCCATGAAATTTTGATTAGAAAAATAAAAATGCATCAAAGAATAAGTGCTGCCAAAATACACGAATAGGTAGATTGATAGACAAAAATATATATACGAGGATCATTAAATAAGTTTCCATACTTTTTTTTCGTATGGGCACTTTTATTGATAGTACACACATGAAACTCTAGTCCCCTTCCAAGTAATCCTCCGACTGCAATGCACTTGTTGCACCGTTCATACAACTTCTGGAAAGCCCCATGGAAGTCCTCTTGTGTGAGCGTGTCAATGACCTTCGTCACAGCCTCTTTCATCGCCTCAATTGTCTCATAACGACAGCCTCTGAAGTTAGGGAATAACCAAAAGTCACAGGGAGCAAGATCTCGACTATAGGGAGGGTGAGGAAGTGTCTTGATGCCCATCTTGGTCAAATAGTCTGTGACAAGGATGGATTTGTGGACTGTTGCATTGTCCTGCTGGGAATGCCAGTGATCCTATTTGAAGAGTGCTTGCCTCTTTCGACGGAATCTCTTCCTGAACTCCCTTAAAACCTCAACATAGTAACCCTAACCCTAACCGTAACCCTTCAGCCAATCAACTCTGGTGTATTGATTTCCTTACTTCTCCCACACTTCTCATCATCCCTCACAGACTACCTGCCTTCCTTAAATCTCTTATGCCACTCAAAAACTAATGCTCGATTCATACAAGATGGTCGAAAAGCAGTCTGAAGCATACCATACATTTCCGTGGCATTTTTTTCCAAGTTTAAAGCATAATTTTATTGCATATTGTTCTTCTAAAGTGTCCTCACGTCCAGATTGCATTTTTGAAATTCCCCAGCTGTGACAATCAGGCTTTAGTAGGGTGTATTCCGATTCCTGCTGTAGCTGTTCATTTGAACCTGAAATCATAAAAATTGATCAGTCATCTCATAAGATGTATAGCAATAACATAGGGAATTTTCAAAAGTCAACGACAATTTTAAATGCCTGTACAAAAAAAGCCTGGAAACATTTTGAAAGCTCCATGTATAATTGCTTTACATGACATCATTGGGTAACAATCGCATGATATCAAGCAACATCTATGCAGCTTTCAAATTTCTCGAAGAAATGAAGATAAATATATTGCATAGGATCTATAAAATAAACCTTCAACTGAAAAATCACAGAATGTGAAAAAAAAGTAAAAACAGAATTCTTAAAGATATATTTTGAAATAGGTAATCGATTCAATTTGATGGTGTATCAATACCTATAGGGTGTTTTTATGCCTAGGGATGAGAGAATTGCTTTCATATTACATTTATATTTATATTTTTTTGTGTATTTCATAGCAATGTTATTTTCCTATCTAATGTAAATAAGTAGTACACTGTTGTATAGTTTGAGGTTTCCTATTTAATATCAATATTTGGTTTCAAGTAGTTATTCCTCTTTTATAACAGTCATTTGTTCGTACTCATTAATATGGTTTCAAGTGACTGCTACAACAACAACTACTATTACTTCTATACTACTAGTACTACTACTACTTATAATAATAATAATAATAATAATAATAATAATAATAATAATAATAATAATATGCCAAGCATAAACTCCTATGGGACTTTAACATACAAACGGATCACCTAATCCCGGCCAGAAGACCAGACTTAATAATAATCAACAAAAAAATAAAAAAAATAAAGAGAACTTGCAAAATAGTCGACTTTGCTGTCCCGGCTGACAACAGAATAAGACTGAAAGAATGTGAAAAGAAGAATAAGTACTTCGACCTTGCTAGGGAATTGAAAAAACTGTGGAACATGCAGGTGACAATTATACCAATTGTAATTGGTGCGTTTGGAACAGTAACTAAAGGATTACTAATGGGACTGGAGGACTTGGAAGTTGGCGGACGGGTGGAGACCATCCAAATGACAGCATTATTGAGAACGGCCAGAATACTAAGAAGAGTCCTGGAGACTTGAAGAGACTTGCTGTCACTCATACTTCAGTGAAAAACCATCGGCTAACGCTGATGTGAAAAGCTCTAATGAGTGAATAATAATGATAATAATAATAATAATAACCTTTAGTAAACAATTAGAGCTTGAACTGTTCTTAAGACAAATAATTTATAATTAAATGACATCAAGTATTCCAATCGAATTCGACTAATTATTTAACAGGTCTATTTGATCCATACATGGGACGCTAACAGATCTATTCGACCCATAGATGTGACCCTAAAAGATGCTACATAGAAGGGTTATCCCACTATTCTTAGATTTCCAGAATTGAAGCCTCAGCACTAGATGCGATTTATTACCATATCAAGGAAAACCCCATTTTCTAAGGGTTAGCGTTTTACCCCTCTTCAAGGAATTCAGTCAGTGGATTCTAAGCCCCACCAGCAAGGTGATTTAAAATAGGGAAAGCAAACAAATAAACTCATTCTTGTCGATTATTTCACATGATGAAACTAAGTAGAGACAGATATAATCTTCATCAAAAATCATCTACGTTGAAATCTAACATTGCAACTTCCTTAATTAGGCCCCAAATAAAATACTTATTACCAGTTAATAACGTGAAAATATTTTCAAAGAAATAGCTAGTAACAAATTTATGCTCTGTAACGAGCATGCCAAAACAGTAATGTTGTTCCTGGGTATTTTGGCTTAATAAAAATTGAATATATTCCCAGACGAAAAATAACAACAGCTTAAACATACTTATTTTTCTATTTAACGGTGTTATTTCTCAATTTCACAAGTCTATAATCAACATAAACCACCACTGGGATGTATTAACGAAAAGAGTGCAACACTGTGATTACAGTATCAACACAGACTGGAAAATTCATGCAAATCGACTAATCGTTAATGAACCACTGCTAGATTACTGATATGTCATTTTTGTCTGAGATTATCTGAGAAGTTATCAAAATATAAAAGGTCAGAAATCGAAACACCATATATGTGAACCAGGAAAACTAAAATCGGCCCCGGGTCACAAAATGAAAGACATTTAGATATAAATATCAGAACTGAAATTTCGTTAGGCATCATACCGAAAACGGTACATCCTGTATTTTGAGAAAATTATCTCCATATCTAAATAACTTCAAGCAAAAAAATGTGAAAATAGAGGTGGGAAATTTTTGTAAGATCTCAAAATGTAAATTTTATATGCAAATATGCAGAGACAAAATTGAGACAGGTTTAATCAAAACTTTGAGACAGGATTTGTCCCTAGCAAAGGAACAAGAAGAATATATTTATTATAATAATAATAATAATAATAATAATAATAAGAAGAAGAAGAAGAAGAAGAAGAAGAAGACTTATGGAAACTTACGATCATTCAAACTCCGGTGAGAAACCATCAGTTTACGCTGGTGTGGAAAACTCTCAAAAAAATGAAAGAACATCGAAGAGATAAATCAGAAGGCCCTGGGAAAAGAAGGAAGACTAAAAAGATAAGAAGACAGGATAAAACAATACAGAAAAAATAGGACATTCCGAAACAACGAAAAAATTTACCTGCTCATTGGTGGAGAATACATCAAGGTATTCCAACTACCGATGCAAGGGAAGCAAAACAGTTTTAAAATATGGGAACGGAGAGGACATAACAGAAAAGCCGAATGGATAAAAAAAAATTTTTTAAATACCAAATTCGAAAACTCCAGGTCATGAGGGCATACATAGATCCACTTCTATTGAAACGGATAATTTAGAAGAAATATCTATACCTGAATGGATGACCAAAGAAAGACCAACCTAATCCTAAAAGACCCCAAAAGAAACACCCAAAACAATTATAGACCCATTACGTGTCTACTGATGATGTGGCAAACATCAACGGCCGAAATCATTGATATTTATAATTCATTGATAAGCTGCAGACTGTTTTATGAGGAACAAAAAATATACCTCAAGGGAACCAGAGGAATCGGAGATCTACGATACATTGATCAAAACATCCCCAAGGACAGGAAAATGAGATGCAAAAATTTAGCTATTGTGTACATTGATAACAAAAAGGCATACGATACTATCTCGCAAAGCTTAATAAAAGCGTCTAAAAGTGTACAAGATATCCGACCAAGATATAAGGTTTATTGAGGAATTCATGAAAAACTAAAAAGTGCATTTGATCGCAGGATGAAAAAGATGAGCTGAGATGAAAATCCAAGGAGGTGTATTCAAGGATGATGCGCTATCACGATCAGTATTTGTAATAGAGATGATGTCATTCAATCACATTCTTAAGAAATGCACAGGCGTATACAAACTTACAAAATCGCAAGAAAACTATTTGCCAAAAATGAAAAAGAATTGAAAATCCTCATACTGGTAGTGAGAATATAAAGTCAAGACATAGGAATATAATTTGGCAAAAAGTACGCCATACCAATGATGAGAAGCAATAAACGACAAATGACGGAAGGAATAGAACTACCAAATAAGAAAAAAAGCAGAACTCTCAGAGAAAAGGAAGCGTACAAATACTTGAGAATAGTGGAAATGAAAGAAATGAAAGAAAAAAAAAGAAAAAAAGATTATACCAGGAGAACAAGAACACTTATTAAAACCAAACTGTATTGCAGGTATCTCATCAAAACCAGTTCTGTCCTCCTGTAAGATACTTTGGACCGTTTTTAAAGAGAAAGAGTGAAGAACTGCGACAAATTGACGATGCATGAGCAGTTACATCCCAGATGTGATATAGATATATTCAATGTGTCAAGAAATGAAGGACTCGCCTCCATGTGGGATACTGTTCATATATCGATACGATGACTCAAGGACTATATCAAAAAAGTAGAGGACGACTGATTACAGCGACGCGAAACAATACAGAAAGCACAAATATCAACGGAAGAGCAATAACTAAAAAAGACGTGAGAAGAAAAACAACTGTACGCAAACCGCAAACAAGTAACATCTCCCACGAGAAAACTTGGACATGGCTAAGAGAGGGAAACCCTAAGAAACAAATTGAATCTCTTTTAATATATGCACAAAATAACGCCATAAGGATCAACGATATCGATGCAAATTAGATAAGACGAAACAAAATAGCAAATGTACGTTATGTGGTGATATCGAGGAAACGATCAATTTCATAAGAGAATGCTGCTAAGTTGCGCCAAAAGAGTAAAAGAGTATAAGTCTAAGTGATCCTGTGAGAATTTTGAGAGAAGTTTAAATTCGACTATATGAACAAATGGTATATGTACAAACCAGGATCCATCCTGGACAAAAGGTTCACTGGGATTTTGAGATAGAAATAGATCACGTCATTTTGGCCAGACGATTAGATGACCAAACCTAGTGATGATCAACAACAAAAGTAAAAATCTAAGAAAGCGAAAAGAGAATTAAGTACATGGACCTTGCTAGAGAGTTAAAAAAAACCTATGGGACATGAATGTGCGGTGATATTAATTGTAACTAGTCGCTCGACCGTAGTCAACAAAGGTTGGTAAAGAGACTGGAAGACTTGGAAATAATAAAATCAGTAGAGACCACTCAAACTTAAAAATATTTTAAATCGGCTTGAATACTGAGAAGAATCCTTGAGACTTGAATAGATTTGCTGTTACTCAAACTCCAGCTAAATTCTTGCAGCTGACGCTGGTGGAAAAGCTCTCAAAGGAAAAACGACAACAACAACAAGAAAAATAATAATTTAGAAAACTAAAATGGAAAGAAAAACAGCCGCTTAATTACAACCAGGAAATTGCACATGAGGTGACCATGGCTACGAAGGGGAAACTTGATGGAGAAACTGAATCTTCATTAAAAGCAGGGAAAAAATGACGCCATGAGAACCAGTTATATCAAAATTTGAGGATATGCAGAAGAAAAGGCTTGTGTAGGTTTTTTGGTGATGGAGAGAAGGATAATCAGATAATAAGCGGTCGCAACAAACTGGCAAAAAAGTAATACAAGACTAAACATGTGTTGGTGAGAAAGGTGATCCACCGGGAATTAGGAAAGGGATTAAAATCCCCCCCATAACATATTTACAAACAAGAATCTTTGATTGAAAATGAGACACAGAATTCTGAAAATTTTCGATTCTAGCTGATCACCCAAATCCAGTCAAAAGACAATACTGATGTTAATTAACAGGTAGAAAATAATTTTGCTATTCTGGGGACCATAGAAAAAATAGCCAAATAATTTGGTTGGTTGAGTTTCATAGGATATCGACATTTTAGTTTATTTAATAAAAAATCCTGTTTGTATTTGCCTAATGAGTAGAGTGTTCGCCAATGGTCCGCGAAACCGGAGTTAAATCCCAGGTCGGGTCATACCAAAGACTTTAAAAACGGTACTCGATACCTCCTTGTTTAACACTCAGCATTATAAGGTAAGGATCAAGGGTAAAGTGGAGCAATTCATGAAAAGGGGTAGCGCCCTCCACTACATCTCAGAGTAGCAGCTATTGCAAAAGGAGCCTTCGGGCCACCCAAAACTATAGTCGCCAAATTTACTTACTTTATATATATATATATAAACAAGATTTGATACACTGAAGAGTCAGGTTACAACGAAACACCCTGTCTCTGGCTATATATATATATATATATATATGTGTGTGTGTGTGTATATATATATATATATATATATATATATATATATATATATATATATGCCTGTGTCTCTGATTTCTAAATGAATAGTATATAGGTAACATTTTAAACAAAGTGGAGCAGATTTGTTTGCACATACGTAGTTATGATTAAATCATTAATATTTCTTTCTACACTGATAAGTAAAAGTCAAGTCGGCGACTGTAGTTTAGGGTGACCCGAATGCCTCCTTTTCAAATGCTAGTAAACTAAGTTATAGGGGAGGGTACTACCCTCTTCCCTGGATTGCTCCACTTTACCCTTGGTCTTTACCTTATAATGGTGAGTGTTAAGTATGGAAGAATCAAGTACTATTTTTTGAGTCTTTAGTATGCCTCCACCTGGGATTGAACCCCGGTCTCGCGGACCATTGGCGAACACTTTAGCCATTATGCCAATGGGCCGATCGCTACAGTAATAATTCTATCTAAGTTTGGTTATTTTTTTGAGCACAGTTAAATAGATTTAAATATTGTCTCCTCACAGCAATAATTCTATCTCATATTAATCATTTCTTTATTCGCAATACATTAAATAATTTAACTGTGTGCAAACAAAAATAATCATATTTAATATTAATTATTCCTTTGCAGTCAGTAAATGATTTCCAGAATTGCGATCAAAAGTAATAGTTTTATTAGCACATAGTTAAATGGTTTCAAGTATTCCTATTTAACATTATTAATTCTATTCAATCGTTAGAACGCAGTTAATGGTTTCAGGTTATCTTCTGTAACACTAACAATTCAATTTTATATCAGCCATTTGTTAGCACACAGTTGAACACTTCTCTTTGACCCAAAGATGGCACCCTAAAACGTACTACAACTGAGTAGACCAGAGATTAATGGTAATGAAGGCGTACTTCACATTCCCCATTGCTCCAGCATTGGAGTCTCAACACCAGGCATTTACTAAACTTTTTATTAAGGGCACCCAGTGAGACTCGAACTCACACATAAAAGCTTGCTAATCTAGATCGCTAACCATTACATCAGCGGAGGAGCCATAGCATCAGACTGTATAGGGCACTTGATTTTAATGTATTTTACAGCCCCAGGATACTGAGTTAAAATAGCTTTGTCTTGTCAGGAAGCTGAAAAAACTGTGGAACATGAAGGTGAGGGTGATACCAATTTTGGTTGGTATTCTTGGAACAGTCCCCAAAGGCCTGGAAAAGAAGCTGAGGGAATTAGAGTTGAATAAGAATCGAAACCAACTAGTCCACAGAACTGTTAAAATCAGTTAAAATAAGTAGAAAAATCCTGGAAACAAGAGGAGACTTACTGTCATTCACACTTTAGTGATAAGCTGCCATTTAAAACTGGTGTGAAAAAATTGCAAAAAGGAAAATAACAATATTGAAGTCATGGATATATATATATATATATATATATATATATATATATATATATATATATGGGTGTGAATGTACGTGAAAACAGGAAAAATAAAAAAAATCCCCAAACAAACGAAAAAAAACCCAGCCCCCCCCAAATTACAATCACAAAAATGATGATTTACGTTGATATTTCATTTGAGAATTTTTACTGCTAAAAAGGCTCCTGTAACTGCTGTAACCATCTAGTTGCTACAACTAGCTGGTGGACTACAAAATGTGTAGCGTGGTAACGGTTAAAGAAATTTTATTGGTGATATCAAATCCGAATATGAACATGATTATGTGTGTAGTTTAAAGTATTTGTTTAACGACATATAAGCAATTTAGGGGTTATTCAAGACTGAAATTTCGCCTCAAAATGCGTGATGACAATCATATCACTATTTTCAATGTTAAATTGCTTTTTTTAAATGGTACTTTTTTTATTCGTCTATATTTATTTGTTTGCACACCGTTATATATCACATATTTCTATTTAATACAAACAATTTTCAAACAGATCTAAACAACAGATTGACAACTAACAGGTTCTATTTCTAAGGTTAATGTAACGTAATGGCCAAGGGATTTCGGTTCATGCCTTTGAGTTTAATTAGGCTGAGAACCTTTCGGCTCGGCACATGGGTTAGTTAGGTGCAAACATTGAGGCAGGTGTTAACGCCGGCGCGCGCGGGCGGATGGAAGTGTCACTCAGATGTCACAATAGTCCGAGACGAACCGGGTGACGGAGTGCGAGTGACGTCACGCACAGGAAGCGCGCAGAGGTTTGTGGAGAATTGAAAGAAAGTTAGGGAGTTGAATACTAGACGCCAAACGAGGTGGATCGACTTTTTAGAGCACGCAGACGTGAGGCGAACTTGCGCCCTATGGGGGCCGCTCGAGATGGGGGCCAAATGAATAAGACAGCGTAGCAAGATTGTGTCTCTCCTCCTTACGTCGAAATCTTTTACTCAGAGTTAATAAAAAGGTTAGGTACCAGAACAACAAGTCGTTACATGTTTTCGAATTTCGAGATTCCTATGTTCTTTATATGTTCTATCGTTATGAACATTATATGTCTATTTCACACATGGCGTTAAGATACTACTTACTCCACAGTTAGAAAACTGAATCCCTAATATTAAATGCTGTTTATTATTTTGTGTAACATACACATGATACGGATATGTGAAATGTACATAATGTTCATAAAATGTTCATAAACATATATAGGAATCCGAAAACATGAAATTCACGAAATTAGTTCAGGTACGAAACTTTATTAGCTTTGAGTTAAAGGTTATTCGACATCAGGAGAGAGAGACACAATCTTTCTATGCTGACTGCTTTTACATCGTCAGCTCTCAACCCAACTAACGCACGGCGCCCGTAGCGCAGAAATTCGTCTGGCCTCGCCCAGCTCTGAATGTCGACTCTCTCGTTCGAAGGCAGGAACTCAACTCACTGTTTTTTCTCAAATCCCAAAGTCTTCAGCCCACGCTTCCGGTGCGTGACGTCTCTCACATCCCCTGGTCTAAATTCCTATCTGGGATTTTTATTTTGACATCTCTGAATGACACATTCTCTCCGCGCACGCGGGAACACCTGCGTTAATTTTGCACCTAATTAACCCATCTGCCAAGCGAAAGGTTCTCATCCTAACTAAACCGAAAGGCAAGATATACAAAACAAAATCCTTCCGCAGTTATATAATACATTATAATTATACAGCTTATCCAGGACTCATCTATTTTAAACAATTCTTCTGAACTTCACAAAAAAGGGAAAAACATAAAGAGATAAATAAATTATATAAACTGATTGATATCGATTGATTTATCCTGTTTGGAGAAATGATTGGAATTTTTATGTCACTTCTCTCAAAACTCGTCAACTTGTAATTAAATCAGAAATAGCCAACAAATCTTCATTCTACTTATTGTTATGAGGTTTTCAACAAGAAATGTCTTTTTAAATATCTTATTTTATTCTTAAAAGAAGGAAGAAGCCCAAATTGTTGACAAAATAATGTGTGAGAAAAAAAGACCCCCAGCTGTGTGCACGTTTTCAAATATAACTTTTAAAAATATTGTCTTTTACACCAGGTACCATAATTTCTTTTAGGCAATTTCACATTTTCTTTTGTAAAGGGTGTAAAATAATATTTTACATTATTTAATTAGAATTTTCGGGAAACTATTTCTAATGACTCAGTTCACAAAGAAAACCAATCGAAACAATTCTTACTTTTATAGATGCCTATGTATATGGAAGATCACGGAGGAGTTTGTGGTGTAATTATTATCGTCGTAAGAAATGGACTCAGCAACTCGGATTCAAATCCTGAACGAAGTTGTTTAACACTAATACCCTTGGGAAAGTTATGGATGAAATAGTAGGAGAGCCTGGCTCTTTAACCAAGTATGGAAACCAGTCTACGAGAAGAAAAACGGAATAAAAAATAGTTGTAAAACTTGAGAGGGATGGGCTTGATCAGGCTATTCTTGTCCAAGACACGCTACATTAGTGTCGCTCCAATCACCAAAATAGGTTACGGGATTAATGAGATATGTGAGATTATATATATATATATATATATATATATATAGAGAGAGAGAGAGAGAGAGAGAAGAATATGTGAGAGAGAGAGCGAGAGACAGAGAGAATACAAAACATCAAAATAACATGTTGATCTATAAAGATAACTTCTTCAGAATTAATCTTATTTGTTAAATTAAAATTGAATAAAATTTGGACGTAACAAGAGAGAGAAACTAGTTGTCGCCATTTCTGAGACGAAGATTGTTGATTTTTATCATTAAGGGCTTTCAGATTGTCTCCTTAGAAGCTTAGGGAACCAACTCCTATAACCGTTACGCTATGTGTCCTACTGAACAGTTCAGAGTGATTTTTTTAGGAATTATAAACTTAATGTTCTTACTTGACTAGGATTACTACGATTATGTATGATTTTTTACCTGTGCTCATATTCAGATTTTTTTTCATGTAGCCTTTTTAATTATCTGTTCTCATATTGTGGTCTACTCAGCAGGTCATTGTAGCCCAACATATGTGTTTATTTCTTAAGGCGTCTAATCCTCCAATGTTCAGCCCAATCAATTATTTCAACTTCATCCCATAAGGGCAGATGGTTTCACTTTTCCTTCCATATATGGTCCGCCATAGCCAACTTTTCCATCTCGCTTCTACTACTGCCTTCCGATCTTCTTCTAGCCTTATTTTTAGTGGGCGACCGGTATCATCTTTGTATATTTTACTACAACTTCAAGGGATGGAGTAAGCACAGTTCTTGATCATGTTTAATTTCGATGGTGGCTTGACCCGGAAGAGATATCTCCGGAGAGTTGAACCACTTGTAAATACTGTCCTGGTGTCATATGGACTACTTATCTTTTGGATCATTTCGGATAGTCCTTTGACATACCGTCGTGAGTTTTCGGGTATTGTCCTCTATCCTTCTATCTAGGTTTCTTGGAGCCGATGTTATGCGCTCTGGGTAGTTGTTACGATGGAGGTTGTGTCTCAGACTAATCATTTCTTCATGATATGCATCAGTATCGCTACTAATGGTTTTTGTTTGATGTTATAAGCAACGGACTATTCCTTTCTTTACTGTATATGGATGATGGGAGTTGAAATTGAGGTACTGTCTGGTGAAGCTGGGCTTACGGTACACAGATGACCTTAATCCTTGCTCTGTGCATGTTACTAATACATCGAGGAAGGGCAATTTGTTATCTTGCTCTTTCTCCATTGTGAACTGTATAGATGGTCGGATTGAGTTCATGTGATCAATTAATGTCTGAACATCTTCTTGATGAGCCCAGAGATTGAATGTGTCGTCTACATTTCTAAGCCACACAGATGGCTTCAGTGATGCAGATCCTAATGCAATTTCTTCGGAGTATTCCATGTATGTGTTAGCCAAAAAAAAAGTAAAAAAAGTAAAAAAGTTTTAAAAAGTTAAAAAAAGGTTTTAAAAAAATTAAAAAATGTATAAAGTAAAAAAAAAAGTATTCCATATATACATATTAGCTAAAAAAAGGGTGAGAGAAAAGAGTTCGATTTTTTTGTAAAATTGATATTGACTGTACCTTTATTTGTTTCATTTGTTGTGTACCATATTCGCAATTAATGCCACGTGTGAAATGGACATATAATGTTCATTACTATAGAACATATAAAGAACATAGAAATCTCAATATTCGAAAACACGTAACGACTTCTTGTTCAGGTACGAAACCTTTTTATTAACTTTGAGTTAAAGGTTTCGACGTAAGGAGGAGAGACACAATCTTCTATGCTGTCTTATTCATTTGGCCCCCAACTCGAGCGGCCCCCATCGGGCGCAAGTTTGCCTCGCGCCTGCGAGCTCCAAAATCGATCCTTCTCGTTTGGGGTCTAAAACCCGACTCTTATTTTCTTCAAATTCTCACACAAACTTCCGTGTGCTTCCGGTGCGTGACGTCACCCGCACCTTGTCACCCAGTATCGTCTCGGACTGTTATGACATCTGAGTGACACCTTCATCCGCCCGCGCGCACCCGCGTTAACATTTGCTTCAATCTTACACCCAACCAACCCATGAGCCGAGCCGAAAGGTTCTCAGCCTAACCAAACTCAAAGGCATTAACCGAAATCCCTCGGCTATTTCATAACATAACTATCCAACCACAATAAAATCATTTATCAGCGATGATGACAAATTATTTTCTTAAACTATTGTGCGGCTCCTCCTCATGTCGAACTGAGCAACAAAATCTTCAGCAATACAATTTCAACAAACTAACACAACAAAAAACATGCGTCAGTCCCAAACACAAAAGTCACTGAAATAAGAATAGAAAGTGTTCGTATTGTCCTTCTTTTTTTAGTTTTTTTTTTTTCAGTTTTTGTTTCTTTTTCCGACCACATTTTCTTGTTCTTTTTTCTCTTTTTTTTTTTTTTAATTTTTTCAACAGTCACTAGTTCGGCATGTATTTTTTTCAGTCTTTGATTTGTTCTCTTATCTATTTTATTTTTTTTCTTTAAATCTCTGGTCAATTGCTCATTTTGTATTTTGCCTTTTTTTTTCACGTCCGTACTCATTATTGCTGACTTTATATATCCTTCTCTCGTAATCTCTGACATTAATTAATGTACACATTTTAACCTTCCACAACCAAGCATAGCTCGTAATCAAACCAAGATACATGTTTCCCCGTTTTTTTTCCAACTTTTGACCACCGTTAACCGGTCTATCTCACATCTTTTCAACAGCTTACGAGTACCCTTCTTTCTTACCTTCTTTCTTTCTTTCGCCCTTAAAATACTGGGTGTTCTTTTCAAAACCACCCAAACCTTTATCAGCTCACTCAATAAAATTTCTCTCTCGACACAACTCAAAATCGAGTCCGCGAATTTTTCAAACACATCCAATGAGACCACCAAAACTCTGCGCATATCTTAATTAACTAATCTCCAAACACATGTTTTTCCGAACATCTTCCTCAACAAAACCTCACAGTCCCACTCCAGGGGGAACTCACAAAATAACCGTCTGCCCTGTCAGACACAATAAACATCCGTCTCTTCATTGATCTGCCTCTCTGGCGAGATATCTGAGACAATTTTCCTGTCGATACGGACAACGAAACGTCCGAAGCATTCCACCGTGCATCCGACCAAAATATCGATTCTCCAACATCGAAACCTGTCCCAAAGGTCCTAACTACAGATATGCGAAATTTTTCCGGCAATCCCATCGATGAGCGAAATCTTCAAGATCTCGAATCAAAATTCTAATCTTCGAATATTATTAGCCCGGACCACCAACTAGTCACTACAAATCTCCATTCATAAAAAAAGTTATCTACAACAAACTTCACCCACAATGACCCCGTCTATCGTAAAATTCATTCATAAAAATACGTTATTACTATAAAATTTCTTTCAAAAATATTGTTTACTATTGCTGTCAATCATGTGCGCGACACAATCCTCTGTCCACACATCGACCACCTTTCTTTTTTCTTCTCTGTCACTGCGAGATTAATTCTCTGTTAGTCTTTCTTTCTCTCCTCCCACCACGGTACAAAGTCACATACAGTAGTAATCATAATTTTCTATGCTACCAACGATTTTTCTTTTTAAATTTCTAAATTTCAGAATTATTTCCAAATCTATCCTCCACAACCATTCAAACTCAATTCGTAAATTAAACTATGACAGACGTAAATGAGAAAATACCTTCTTATTCTTTTTCTTTTCTTCATGCCTTTTTTTTGGGGGGGGGAGTTGAGTTGTGTTACTTCTATTTTCTTTCTTTTTTTTTCTTTTCCTTTCACGCCTTTTTTTTTTTCTTTTTTTCTTTTGGAGTTGCGTTGTTTTTCTTCTCTTTTCGGTGTTGGACATTTCTCCTTTTTCATTCTGAGGGGTGCCGAATTCGTTCTTCTTGTTTTTGGTCTCTTTTCCTTGTTTCTTATTTTCTTCTGTTTTCGGTGTTGTGCTTTTCTCCTTTTTCTTTCTGGGGGGGGGTGCCGAATTCGTTCTTCTTGTTTTTGGTCTCTTTTCCTTGTTTCTTATTTTCTTCTTCTGTTTTCGGTGTTGGACTTTTCTCCTTTTTCTTTCTGGGGTGTGCCGAATTTGTTCTTCTTGCTTTTGGTCTCTTTTCCTTGTTTCTTATTTTCTGGGGGCCTTGTGTTTTCTCTCTCTCTCCTTCGATCGCCTGAACAAGCCGCTCCGAAATAGATTTCCAATTGTTCTCAGCCGCTTCTCTGATCGTCTTCGTGGAAACATGGTAACCCTGTCGTAAACCATATCGTGAAAGATATGCCCAAGTTCTGGCACCAAATAATCAAATGTACCATATTCGCAATTAACGCCACGTGCGAAATGGACATATAATGTTCATTACTATAGAACATATAAAGAACATAGGAATCTCAATATTCGAAAACACGTAACGACTTCTTGTTCAGGTACGAAACCTTTTTATTAACTTTGAGTTAAAGGTTTCGACGTAAGGAGGAGAGACACAATCTTCTATGCTGTCTTATTCATTTGGCCCCCAACTCGAGCGCCCCCCCCTAGGGCGCAAGTTCGCCTCGCGCCTGCGAGCTCCAAAATCGATCCTTCTCGTTTGGGGTCTAAAACCCGACTCTTATTTTCTTCAAATTCTCACACAAACTTCCGTGTACTTCCGGTGCGTGACGTCACCCGCACCTTGTCACCCAGTATCGTATCGGACTGTTATGACATCTGAGTGACACCTTCATCCGCCCGCGCGCACCCGCGTTAACATTTGCTTCAATCTTACACCCAACCAACCCATGTGCTGAGCCGAAAGGTTCTCAGCCTAACTAAACTAAAAGGCATTAACCGAAATCCCTCGGCTATTTCATAACAGTTGTTGTTTATATTTTTTAGTGCTCCATAATTTTTAGAGTAATAATTTGATAAGCAGAGTGGGTATGTTAGATTTGATAAGCCGAGTGGATATGTTGTATTTGATAAGCAGAGTGGGTATGTTGTATTTAACAAGCAGAGTGGGTATGTTGTATTTGATAAGTAGAGTGTGTATGTTGTATCTAATAAGCAGAGTGGATATGTTGTATTTGATAAGACGAGTGGATATATATTGTATTTGATAAGCAGACTGGATATGTTGTATTTGATAAGCAGGTTGTTGTATACACGTGACCGTAAAGCGATGTTTGTAATGTCAAGAAGCAGTGTACTGTACATTCTATCTAAAAAGCAGAAACTCAAAATTCCCATACGGACTATATTATTTGGTATCGATAGCATAACTTAAAAAAAAACTCAGTTAAAATGCTAAGTCCTCTCCAAGAAACAATAAACTGCACACACGTAAAAAAAATCTGGAGACGTCTTACATAAAAAACGAAAGTAAAACAATAACCCAAAAAATTGAACATGAAAAATAAACGTATGACCTGTTTGGATATCAAAGGCCGATACTCAAACAGAACAATCGACATGTGGTTACATAAAAAAATTCCCCATGGAATTTAAATACTTACCTCCCTATAAAATCGAGAAAATAAAAGAATTCAAGCAAGCTTATCACTAGATTTTTTTTTCATTTTTAGTTAGTAGAAGAAAATAGACACATTTTATTCTGTAAATTTCCTTCCAAATCTTTACACACACACACACACACACACACACACACACACACACACACACACACACACACATATATATATATATATATATATATATATATATATATAGGGAGGTACCCGTGGTGTAATGGCTATCGTCGATGGAAATGGGCACGGCAACACGAGGTCAAACCTGGACAAGACTGATTGCATTTCACATAGCCCTAATACCCTAGGGAAAGGTATGAATCCAATTATTCTCCCTCCAGCTATGGGTAAATAGTAGGGCAGACTAGGTTCTTCAGCCTTGGTGAGGCAACTAGTCTAGGAGAAGGAAAACTCTGAATTGAAAGCTGTTAAACCCCGCTTAAAAATTGACCTTGTGTCATATCCTGCCCAAGTGGAGGGGTTGGGATATATATATATATATATATATATATATATATATATATATATACCTGCCCAAGTGGAGGAGCAGGTATATATATATATATATATATATATATATATATATATATATATATATATATATATATATATATATATATGAAATCAGTTGTGATGACCAGAGAGACATGAATAGAATACAATAAACACACTTATTTTAAATAGATATTTAACCAAACCTGCGATTGAATATCTGAAAACTATTTATCAAAAATCTGGTTACAATGATGGTTATTGTATTGATTTTGTTTCTTTGATTAATGGCATATCAACCTTTGTGGTAAATTTGATACCAAAGCCATCTTTGTTAAAGAGAAGCCCTTATACTATTAAAGACAAATCTAGAGGCAGGTAAGCGTCTCAGCTTTCCCAAGAGTATTAGTCGAAGAGTGAATCTAATACCGTGACTCTAGCCATTACGCCATGATAACAAAAAAAAAAAAACAAATAAAAAAAATAATAAACAAACAAAAAACCCTGATATTTTGTCATAGAATTTAAAAGAAAATCGTTTGATTTCCTGAATTGGTTATGAGTTAAAAAATATTCTATGTCGATAGCAAAGGTAAATGAAGTTATGTTAAAAATGTTATTTGTCTCATAAAGAATAATCCTATAGGAAAACGTAAACATGGTATAATATAAGTAATGAAGATTTAACGGCAAGTTAATTATATAAGATAATAACCATGCATAAAAAAATGTTCTTGGATTAATGTCATTTACTTTCGAAATATATTAACCATTTTTGCACTCGAAAATTCGGTCAACCCATCCGCTCTGTCTATAGTTATGTTTTATCATGCCTCATAATCAAATTCCTAGAATCTGGCCCATTCCAAATATCTTACATCCAAATTCGAAATACTTCCAATCTATAAACGATGGACAATTAATATGGCCTCATAGAATCCAACTACGAAATATTTTCAGAAAAGTAAAAATATTGAATTCATAATTGAATTTGCATTTGATAATAAATCAAGCAAATAACATACTATATTTAAGCATTCTGCCAATTGGACACAATTATGAATTGAAATACAAAATTTCCTAAATAAAAACAAAATAAAATGTGGAATGCTGATAGGATTTTCTTTGGGAGCCCTAAAGATCTGCTGTTCAAAACACTTAGAAGAGAAACCAATGCACATTGAAATACTTTCAGTGCCTTGCATTACTCTAATCACTTGAAAAAGAAAGGCATACAAAATATACTGAGCCAAAAGCGAAAACAACTTTTAAAAAGAGAATAGAAAGAAAACATAAATAAACTTAACAGAAACCTACTGCATACCCAGCTCTTCAACAAGCATAAACACTACAAAAAATCCAAAACGAATAAAAAAAAACAAAAAAACAAAAAAAAAAAAAAAACAACATTGGAAGTAGAAATTTAAGAAATAGATTATAAATGCATTCCTCCCTCCAAAAAAAATGAGAAAGAAAATACATCTGCGAAGCTTTCAGAAAGTAGGGGAAACGATAAAGGTAAAAATAATTTGTAAATAAGCAATTCGCTTAATGCCATAATACAATACAAGAACACCTGTGACCATCACGTTTACTTAAGTAAATCGTCTCTAATAAGAACAGCAACAAAAAAATACCCACTTCCGCTAAATAAGAAAATTGTGAAAGAGAACAGTTATAGAGAGTGTATTGAAGAAACTACAACCACCATCAATTTGCGACCAGACCATAACTTTTGTCGTTATCAAATTGCATCACTAAAAGACAAATATCAAAAAACGAAACAAGAAAACTTGAATAGATAAGGTCTAAAATTTAATCGATGTAGCCTTTATTCATCTTATTTTTTAAGTGACAAGCTTATCTTCTTTTTATGACCATGAGATTTCATTTCTGCAATATAAAATTCATTCTATAGTAGATATCCGAAAAGCAAAACATGTCAATTTCATTTTCCATATTGTATACTTTTTTCTCATACCCACCATATATATATATATATATATATATATATATATATATATATATATGGGGGTGTATTAGGTACAGGTCTATAAGAGTGAAAATAGAATATAGCGAATTGTGTTCTGTAAATTTTCAAGAAAATCAGCCTTAGAAATCTTGAAGATTCTTTGTCGAAAATCAGTATTTTCTCATGGAATCGAACACAAGTAAATGACACGAGAGTTATTAATATATCTTACATAACCATGAAAGCCATTTTCTGATTCTTGAGATACATACACGGGAATGCATGTGAACATCAGACTCACTTGCTCAACATCTTATAATTTCCAGGACTAAATATTTTCTCAAGTACACAAAGTACCAACATATACATTAACACATATATATATATAATCAGGCACATATACATTTAATTAGCACACTGATACATATATACATATATATATATATATATATATATATATATATATATATATATATATATATAGTGTATTATGAACGTTCAGTTTGTTGTGTTAACAAGACAAATAAAGAAAATTTGTAAATCAACATAGACAACTGATATTTTGGATAATAATAAAGCGGGATTTTTTCAAAACAAACCTATTTTCCTTTTGATTATCATGTTTTGGTGGCTTCATATAATATTGAAATCCATTTTATCTAGCTTTGCTTATTCGATTAAAATTATACCAACTGTAGAGTCAGTAGTTATGTCTGTCTCGTAAACAGTTCTTGATAGTAATGACTACTTCATCAGACTAGGCTATCATGAGTGTATAGATTAAATCTGACTTAGTGCCTGTAGCAGTTGCGTAGGGTTACTTTTATGTCTATGAAATTGCGAAATACAATGGATTAAAACCATTTCGGCGGTAGCGATTTAATCTTTCAAAGTTCGATTCAATTCTCTGTGTAGCCTTCTCGACTGGTCAGAGAAACCAACTTCAGATTTGGCGTGAAACCAAATTCCTGTTTTGTGGGTTTGTTTCAATGCCAGGCTGACGCATTTGCTGGGGTCAGTTGGCATCCAAATGTAACGAATCGAAGAAAAACAAACAAACAATCAGAAGCATTTTTCAACAACTAATATCTGTTTCTACGAATTCATAAAAACCTGGCAAGGTTGAATGCTTTTGTGTCAACATGAATTTTCTAAATATTATTTCAACTGCAGAAATGCTGGCGAACTTCTTATTGAATAAATTCCTGGAAATAATTTTGTTGTCTTGAAGTCAAAACTGATTGTATAGAATCTAAATTTCCAAACATTAAAAAAAATAACGAAGTGTCGTTTTAAAATAATTAACCACGGGTAATTATACATTACTAATTAGTTTTTTTGGTTGTTCTCAAATTTGAAACTATAATATAGTTACAAAGTACAGAGACACAAGTGACGTGACTTAACCTCGTCGGAAATGTATTCAGTGATCCGAGTTCAAATCCTTGACGTGGGTGTATGCATTTCAGTTTGTGCTGATGCTCTTGGGAAATGCATGAACCCATTTCCTCTCAACTGTTGAGAAATAGTGGGAAAGACTGATATCTTTAGTATTTGTTTGACAATTAGCCAAGGAAAAAAAACCCTGAATTCAAACCATCTGTAATCCGCTTAAAAATTGAACTTGTGTCACATCACATGACATTATTGTAGAATTAGGATTGTTCTTTCGAGAACAAAAAAGTTTTTCTACATATATATAAAGCGTCACTCGTTTCAGTCAAAACACACACAGTGGAATATCTTTTGGAATAAAAGTAATTTCTTTATATAAAAATATAATTGAAAAATCTTTCCTATTACGCTGATTCATATTTTGTTATGCTTTTCAGAAAAGATAAGATGATTGAAAAATACAATATAAAAAATATAAACTTTAAAGTCCAACTGTTTCCAATGAATTCATAGTTGCTTAAATAAAGAAAATATATTTGATTCTTCCTCGTAATTAACTTTATTTGGTTCGGTTTATTTGTTTAAAGATATAGAAATCTTAACTTTCAGTTTTTCTTTATCATTTATTTCTACCTCGTTACTTCTTACAAATTGTTGTTAAACTTTAATAATGAAATGATCTTTAGATTTCCTTCATTATAATTAATCTAATCATTCTACTAATTAACAAAGATCTACTTTCACTCTTATATTAGATTTTAAAGAATTTTCCTATGAACATTTCCTCTTGTTTTTTGCAACAAAAACTAAGACTTTTTTCTATATGTAAAAAATATACACTCATCATTTTGAATTTTACTATTTTGTGAAACATTGTCGATCATTATTTTTACTGTTATTTCTTCCGCCTTAATTTCTGATCATTTTTATCGCAACTATTTACCTTGACATGTGAATAAATAGAATGGCAATTGGATTGATTGAAATAGTTTATCAACCAGTCAGGATTATTTTATGCCTAGAGGTAAGGAAATTGCGTTCATTTCACGTTTATATCGATATTTTTCCATCGTTATTTCTCACAAGATTTTGCTCACAGTTATATAATATCGAATGATTTCAATAATTATATAGTTCTAGTGATTATTCCTATTTCATAATAGACATTTGTTTTCACACCCCTGCATAATTTTAGGTAAACTAATAATCATCCTTAACAAATAATAATGGCTTCAAGTTATTATTCTTACAATACTGGAGGTACATGCTATAACCATTATTGTCGCTGGAGATTGACATTGGGATTCCCGTTAAAATCGTAGACGCTGTTGTTTGCGTTTTAAGTTAAGTTAATACCTTTGCAAAAGGCAATGATTTATTTGTTCACCCCAATCTCTGATGATAACATTGGAAAAGGCAATAATCAATCTGTTCCTCCAATCTATGTGTGAATAGTAGGACAGAGTGGACTCTGTAGCCTTGATACAACACTCACTCTAGTAGATGGAAAACTCTGAATATAAACCAGCTTTATATATTGGCCTTGTGTTGTATCTTGTGTTAGAGGGGTTTGGTTGTGTCACATATTGTGTTAGACAGGTTTGGTTATGCTACATCTTGTGGTAGGGGGGTTTTGGTTGTGTTACATCTTGTGTTAGAGGGGTTTGGTTGTGTTACATCTTGTGTTAGAGGGGTTTGGTTGTGTTACATCTTGTGTTAGAGGTGTTTGGTTGTGTTACATATTATGTTAGACGGGTTTGGTTATGATGTATCTTGTGTTAGAGAGGTTTGGTTGTGTTACATCTTGTTTTAGAGGTGTTTCGTTGTGTTACATATTGTGTTACAGGAGTTTGATTGTGTTAATCTTGTATTTGATGGGTATGGTGAATAAAAGCCCTTCTTAATATAACTAACTTATCAAGTAATTCAACTGAATACCAAAATAGATATATTCAAGCAATAGATGGGCCCTTAACAAGTACTATTACTCCGAGTCAGTGTGACCTTGGGGGTGATTCTACTGACACGGCGATATGGCAATTTCAGTTAAAAAAGCAGCAGAAATTAGAATGACACAAGAAATAAAATTAGCTGTGACTTATCAAATGAAAAGATACGAGGATCATTAAACAAGTTTCCAGACTTCGAAGTAATCTCCTCCGGCTTCAGTGCACTTGTTGTACCGTTCAAAAAATTTCTGGAACGCCCATGGAAGTCCTATTGTGTGAGCGTGTCAATGATCTTTGTCACTGCCTTTTTCATCTCCTCAGTTGTCTCATAACAACAGCCTCTGAGCTTAGAGAATAAGTAAAAGTCACAGGGTGCAAGGTCTGGACTATAGGGACTGTGAGAAACTGTCTTGATGCCCATGTTGGTCAAATAGTCTGTGACAAGGATGGAGTTGTGGACTGGTGCATTGTCCTGGTGGAAATGCCACTGACCCGATTTGAAGAGTGCTGGCCACTTCAGACGGAATCTCTTCCTGAATTCCCTTAAAACCTCAACATAGTAACTCTAACTCGAACCATAACCCTTTGACCTATCAACTCTGGTGTATTGACTTCCCTCCTTCTTCCACACCTCACATCATCCCTCACAGACTCCTTGCCTTCCTTGAATCTCTTATGCCACTCAAAAACTGATGATTGATTCATGCAAGATGTTCCAAAAGCATTCTGAAGCATTTCATACGTTTCCGTTGCATTTTTTCCAAGTTTAAAACATAATTTTATAGAAAATCGTTCTTCTAAAGTGGTAGATTGCATTTTTGAAGTTCACCAGCTGTGACAATCAGGCTTTAGTAGGGTGTATTTCAATTGATTCTGTAGCTGTTCATTTGAACTTGAAATCATAAAAATTGACCAGTCATCTCATAAGATGTATAGCAATAACATAATGAATTTTCAAGAGTCTACAACAATTTTAAATGCCTGTCCAAAAAATTCTGGAATCTTATTGAATGCACCACATAAAAATACTATTAATATTACGAGCGTATCTGTTTCAGTTTATTTGTTTGGCATATCAAAATTGGTGGGTTATTTAATGACATCCTTGTGGGAGAAGTCCTATTATTTAAACTACAGTTAGTTAAATGAAGGGGTATTAGTCGGAAAGAGAACACAATAGCTCGAACTTACTACGATTCACATTAGCCACTACGCTACGAGAACTACCCCTTCTCCATCAACGGTTAAAATCTTTTAAAATCATTCCCCTTACCTTTTATATTATAGATGCAGTTAATCTATTAATTAAAACACCAACTGTTCCTATGTGGGTCCTTGTTGGTAATTTTGAGGTCTACTTGAGTGTATAAAAGCTCAGTGTCATAAAAACCGCCACAAAATTCATGCCAATAGACCTCAACAAATTCGTCGGCCTGACACTGAATCCAGCCTACAAACCCTGAGGATGTTTAATAAAACGTTTTTAAACCTATAATACTCCTTTACTTATATACCATGTACAATCGAGAATGACTTCCTTTAATGAAGAGACCCTAATTTACTGACACAAAATTCTTTTATCATATATTGCATGTAATGAACCGCAAATACAAAATGAAGTATAGACCTTGATGTAACTTAACGTGGTTATTTATATAACCAAAACATAATTAAATCAAACCAATGATACCGAATCAAATTGTTAATATAATAATTACGTATGCAATTCATTAAGCATGCTTGGGAAGCATTATGTACAAATAGACTTTGTTTAGGTGTAGGTGATGCAAGGACACTTTGGATTGAGTTTATTGTAAAGTTATGCCAAGACACAAGGTATAATTCAAAGTTTCAAACCATATTGTGTAATGAAAGATCCCGGGCATTTTTAGATGAAAAATTGGTCTCAAAAGGTTTTTACATAACGCGACGTGAGATACAGTTTTATCTCGAGGTAAGTAAAATATACTTTCCAGTCGACTGTAGCTGCAAAATATGCCAACTGCATCTCTACAGAAGACTAAGATCCCTTTTTCTTAATGAGTGTCGTGGATATGACACTAAACCATCAGGTGGTAAGGCTCTAGTTCTAGAGCTTCGAGAAATGTGGATGGTTTGGTTTCTTTGTTTAATGGCATATCAACTCTTTTTAGGTTATTTAATGCCAAAGCCATTCTCCTAGAAGAACAGAAGTCGTACTATTTAACCCATAGCTGGGAGGATAAGGGGGTTCATACCTTTGCCCAAAAGTGAACGTAATAGCGCGACTGGAGTACGAACTCGAGTACTACGATTCCGCAGTCCATCGCTATAACCATTACACCATTAGGACACCCCCACGATGTTAAGTCAACGATGGATGTTTAAAAATGCAAAATACATATGGACGCATGCATCCGCGAAGAGACAGCACCAATAATTTACGGTTTGTTTTGATTTCTTTATCTAATGCCATATCAACCTTTGCAGGTTATTTAATGCCAAAGCCATTCTCCTAGAAGAACAGTAGTGGTACTATTTAACCCATAGCTGGGAGGATAAGGGGGTACATACCTTTCCCCAGAGTATTTGCCCGAAAGTGAACGTAATAGCGCGACTGGAGTCGGAACTCGAGTACTACGATTCCGCAGTCCATCGCTTTAACCATAACACCACGAGGACACCCCCTAGATATGTGGAGTAATCCTTCATTGCCATTCCACACAGGTCAATTCTGACCTGAGTGGTTGTACATGCTTCGGTCCTATCTATGGTCTAAATAGAAATATGAACAAATTTTTAAAACTTGAGACCATCTGTGTACAAACAAACTGTTAGTGTTAAATTGAATTATTTGGAATCATTTAATTTAATTCAATTTAATTTAACTGAGTATTGGCTTCTTTAGAAATATTTCCTATGTATATTTGATATATATGTATAAACAGGATTTGGCATTAAATAACCTTAAAGAGTTGATATGCTATAAAACACAACTAACCATCCAAATAAAGTATCACAATTCTTATCCTGAGGTATTCTTTAATATTAGAAAAAATATTGCTTTGTAATAAAATTTCAAAGAAAATCGTTCGGTCTGCTGAATTGGTTATAAATTATTCAATGTCGACAGCAAAGGAAAAGCGAGTTATATTCGAAAAATATTCAATTAGTCTCAAAGAAAAATCTTGTGGGGAACCTAAAATATACAATGATATGAGTAATCAAGATTTAACGGTGACAGAGGTACATTAGATTAATAATCTGACATAATGTTGGTCTTGAGTTGATGTCTTTAACTTTCCCAGACACAATGATTTAATTGTTAATAACTTAAAACTGAAAATGTATTAAATATATTCATGGAGTTTGATAGTGGGTGCCTTTTGAAGTGTGCATTTTGACTGATAAACTTTAAAGGCATGTCAACCTTTCTAAGGTTATTTTAAGGTAAGGGATTCATGTTCATATTTACATTTTGAATATGCGTGGTTTTGAACAGTTTCTTTTGACCTGAACAGACACTGGCACTCCAGGTCAGAGTGAACCTGGGAGTAATGGCAATGAGTAGGAACTGCACACTTCTTAGATGCCTAGAACTGGAGTTACACTATCAGGTGAAGTTTAGTCTCATGCCTTAGATACCCTTTTTGGTGAGGTACTCCTCTGTAGCAATTACAGTCAGTATCTTCTTAGCTATATTATCAGGGAGGTAGCATTTTGACGTCTATTTATGAGGAAGATGCCAATATGTCCGACTTTATTTAAAGCAATTTCTCTGTTGTACATTTTGTCCGTATGTCTCGCGCAAGTGTTTGTCGGATTTTCTGGTTATTGTAATTCAATTCACAATATAATTCCTCTACTCAAAACAAAAAAATGTACATCTATTTCCTTGCCCTTGAGAATATAATAATTACGCGGATACGTATTTCCAATCCTTTTGGGAAGACGTGGCCCAGAAGGTGACTGTGTCTTCTGCAAAGAGTACGGATGTCACTTGCAAGAGGCATTCAGGTTAATAGCCCGCGCAATTACCTTGACTTGTTAATTTGGTGACGCTTGTGTTCGATGCAGATTGGTGTCTCAGTGGTAAACCTTCGGCTCTGCATTCTCTGGTCGCTGGTTCGATCTCCAGCGGGGGAGATCATGGTAAAAAGCAGCTTATAAAACCTAATAAGGTCGAAGCAACTGTCCAGTGTTTCCGTATGTCGTGCGCAAGTGATTACCGGATTTTCTGGTCATGGTAATTTAATTCACAATTTCTCTGTTGATCTTGTTTTCACGACGCTGTTCGGATAGAACTATATAAAGATTTCGATGAGGAAAAAATACATGATTGTTTCATTATTTTACAAATCGTTGATTACATTTATAATTTAATATATCTTTATCTCAATCTTGCCTGTCTATTAGAGCTTTAAACCAAATTGTGGATACCATTTAAAATAGGTTTGAATATGATTTATACTTAAATTTCCCGCGACGGGAACTGGATATGAAATATAGCAATACCGACAATATTCGTCTAGAAAAAGCCTTTGTGGTCAAACGTTTGTCTGTCTCAGATCATACGGTCACTGTTTTTCTTCAACCTTGTGAATTTAACCAACCTCTTCACTATGTGCTGGATGTGACTCAAGGTTAATTTTATAGAGGGGACTCTCCTTGAAACAAATTCGTGGCTGAAGTATTACCATTATTAGGAGAGCCTTAGGCATCAGGCAATTAGTCTAACCTCACTGCTTTAGTGCAGGTAGGACCCGAGAGAATGGCCCTCTCAATCCAAGCTTATTTATTATGGGCGTGACGTCACTCTGTCTTATCGCAATGAATAGATTAACTCGGACCAACTGATTTTGTTCAACTTACTCCAATTGACAATGTTGACTACATTGTAGTAATACAAGTACTTCTTCTGACAGACTTATTTGGTTTTATCACAGTTATAAAAGGTTTGTCAATCCAATCAAATGGCTAAGACATAGTCAAGATCTTAATCTTGATCCGATCAAAAATATATAATAGAAAAAAAAATCTGGTCATGACAAGACTTCAACATGTGACAGTAATTTTGTCCAGCGCTATTCAAGAAATGAAAAATGTTGTTTTTCTTTAGTCCATCTCTCAAAGAAAGGTGGGTATCATAAAAGTAAAAACAATAAAATACTGATGATGTATTTTTTGTATAGTGGTTGGGGATTCAATAATTTTTTCCAAAGAATTTAGTGATTCCATTATTTATTCCTCTCTCTCTCTCCTGTCAAAAATCTAAATCTAAATTATTAACTAAAATAAAATATTTTTATTGACTTCAGGTGATTTATCAGGTGATTTATCTGACATAGGTTTGGCTATAAAATAGGATAGTTTTTTTTTTATCACAGGTTTGTGCCTTGTTTTTGTTTTTTTATAGATTTAAAATAACGAAAGAAAGGTTTTCTCACTGTGGTGTGTCCATAGGCACTATAGTAGTAGATGCACATTAAACAATTAAAAGTAGAGTGAACGATGATGCTGTATATCGATTTGGTGATCTCAATAATAACAGAACAGATACGAACGAAACACTTCCTTATAAAATATATATCTCTCATTTTATTCTCGAAAGGAGCACACAGTTTGTTGTTAGTTGAAAGATAGATGAAGAGACATATACTCAGAGATAGGACTTCTTCATCCCATATCTTCTTCCGGGAGTCAGGGGGTGCCAACGCTTGCACCGCCTTGCAAGCTCGTCAGAGACGACCTGATCGGCTGCGTGTGCCTCGCTCGACTGTCGATTCTCTGCACTCTGTCTAAATCTGACCGTGTAGTTATCATCACGTGGTCTTCTTCCGGTTACACACCTGTTCAACCTGAGTGCCCTGATGCGCTGTCATCTTCCTGTTTACTAATCAAACTGTGACAGCTTGCCAAAGCATACGGGGTCACAAGGAACGAACCGAAAATCCATGTAATATGTTATATAACAATGATATATATACAATTCTCAGAGAATAAATAATTGTATAGTAGCGATTCTGGTAAATACACCCAACCAAGCTGAAATACTACTGCATAATTTGGAACAAGCTGCCGCAGATATTGGCCTCCATGTCAATGCTCACAAAACTGAATACATGTGCTTTAATCAAACAGGCAACATTTCCACACTAGACGGAAGCACTCTGAAACTGGTTGACACCTACCTAGGAAGCAGCGTCTCATCAACCGAAAAGGACATCGACACGCCGCTAACGAAGGCATGGACAGCTATCGATAAGCGATCGATCATATGGAAGTCAGACTTGACCGATGAAATGAAACGCAGTTTATTCCAAGCAGTAGTCGTGTCGGTACTGCTATATAGATGCACTACTTGGACGCTAACAAGACGACTGGAGAAAAAGCTAGACGGCAATTACACAATAATGCTGCGAGCAATATTGAACAAGTCCTGGAGGCAACTCCCCACAAAGCACCAACTATACGGCCACCTACCTCCCATCACGAAAACTATCCAAGTTAGACGAACCAGACATGCAGGACACTGCTGGAGAAGCGGAGATGAGCTCATAAGTGGCCCCCACGTATGGACCCCTACGTATGGCCGAGCAAAAGCAGGAGGACCAGCTAGAACATACATACAGCAGCTCTGTGAGGATACGGGATGTAACCCTGATGACCTGCCGGAGGCGATGAACAATAGGGAGAAGTGGCGATAGAGGGTCAAGGATATCCGTGCTGGAGGCATGACATAATGATGATGATAGTATAAAAGGGTTTCCCTTGATCCAAGCATTTGAAGTCAATGGCATCTTGGTGAACACGAGCTTAATAGATGGTTCACCTTCTCAAGCAAAACACAACATATATATTTCTAGATGTCGAGCGCGTCGTGTCATTGTTATTCACGTAAACAATCGACTCGGCAAGACGAATTCAAATTGCTTTCACTTTGGTCTAATATCCTTGAGAAAAGCATGAGTCCATATATTATTCCTCCTAGTTGCTGTTTAAATCGTTGGACAGACAGTACTCCCTAATCTTGGTAGGGGCGAAAGACTCAAATTCAGAACTAGGGGCCAGTATCCTTAAATAACCTTATCATTAGTCTCGTTCTAGGAAGCACTTTTAACTAGTGCCAAAATTTTTTGGCTTTTGCTCTTTTCTTGACTACAGTCTGCGTTATGGAGAAGAGAGACTTACTTTTTGAGTGATTTCCAGTTTTTCATTAAAACTTTCCCACATCAGTGACGAGATCCGGGCTCAAACCGATTGATTACACGAACTGATTGAACTGGTTTTCTGAAGAGGTGGGAAGAGTTTACTTGAGTCGCCTCTAAAAGGAAATGCCAAGAAGACCGAACATTTTGTGACGGTCACGCAAGAATCTAGCTTCGTTTCTGCTTCTCAAGAGTGACTTCATAACAAATCTGGGCCGGTAGGAGTTAGAATAAATCTTTAGGCGAAAACCCATTGTTTCGCGGAACTGATAAATGCCAAGGATATATTTTAGGGATAAATATGTTTTATATGTCATCAAATACGGTAATTTGTGTAACGTGCAAAACCTTTTGAATTGTTCACGAGCTGTCTTTTTGCCTCTTCCTTCCCCTGAGGAAAACAGTCAACCAGAAGTAAGAGCAAAGAAAAATATATTGCAATAATGTACACTGAAAGAGAAGACTTTTCTTTCTGTTGTAAAGTGTTTAAGAGTGCGACGTAGAGATAATCGCGTTTTTCCCTTTGACTGCCAAATAAGTTTATTATTATACAAAATGAGGTAACTCTTGAAACGAAGAGCTTTTATACTCCTTCATTGATCTGACTTTTTCTATGCTAAGATTACTAATCTTTTTTAGTGTCCCTGGTTGTTTTTTATGAAGGATCACAGTGTGAACGTATTTTCGTTCTGATCTTCCGATATCATGTCAAATGCACTATTCTTCATTGTTTTCTTCCCCTTGTGTTTGCTTTTGCCACCAGAAACATCCCTCCCACTCGGGTTCATCCTCGTTTTCTAATAATCTTTCTATTTTGATGTCTTTGTCGATTCTAATTCGTTTCGGATCAGAATGAGCCTGGAAATACAGTCCATTTTATGTTAATTCCGTTTGCATTATGTCCTTTCCGTACAATAAAGTTTGCGTTTTCAGGACTTGATTCTCCGTATTTTTAGTCCCACATTTTTTCGTTTGTCAAATAGGACATTGTTTTAGGAAATCTAATTTGCTTTTCTATCAATGCAGAATGACTTTGCCATCTACCTGCTTGTGGAATTGCGCTATTACTAAATAATAGTCTCCTTAAGTCGCTATCTTGGGTATCTCTGAATGAGGATAATTACCTTCAAACGACATTTTCACCGTCTACACAATTTCTCCAGCCATTCCATGTGACTGCTGTGCCATGGTGTTGTTTTATTTGGGGATCCATTCAGTTTATTTTAACCACGAGGGATCACGGCGGTTTTTCTTTACGCTATGAGTTTAACTTGATCTTGAGGACAAGCTTACATTTTGATGAAAGAGCCATCGAAATGTTTTAGTCACAGATAAATTTTATTTAATTTAAGTCTATCCATTCGTCTCCACGATCCAACGACTTTTTCATTGGCTATAAAGTCAGAGTAAATAAAAATAGGTATTTTGAGGAAAAAAGGAATTTCTTGTAAGTTATGAAGTACGGCGTTTGCTGCAAAACTAAAGATAATCAGAGACAAATCGACTGATTGTTGATGTATAATGTAGTGGGATCCTTCCCATCACCAGCAAACTCGTTGACCGGCTGTATGACCGATAACAATGATTTATGCTGAACAACACTTGGTTTAGGTGCGAGAAGCGGTTACAGGAGATTCAGAAAAAATGTAAAAGTCTGCCAGTTATTAACCAGTTGGAGAAAAGGAATTGCTTACATTTCGTTGCTAGAAGAACAAAGCGTTCACCATTGGGAGAGTGTTACTATGTATCAATGCTTTTATGACTCAAAAATTCCACTTTACGTTTTAATGATTTTGAACTGGTATAAAGAGAGAGGTTGAAACACAAAAAATAAAGTCATGTTATGTTTTATGGCCCCATGTTTAATTTTTTTAACTCTTCATCATTTCTTTATCTGGTTTTTGTATCCAGCAAAATAGTCGAGAACTCACAAGGCATCAAAATATATTAGTTCATTTAAATATACCTGTTACGATTTCTCGTGATCGTAACCATTTTCAATTTGATTTCGTCCCGTCTCGGAAATTGGGAAATAGATGTTCTTACTGTTTACTCATGAAATGGGCAAAAATATTAGCGAATACCTGGTTCCCTGTAATCTGATTCTCAGGTAGTGCATCCCCACCTAATTAATGCGATAAGACCTCGAGCAAATACCGGGGTAACGGAGTATTTTTTTTTGTTTTTTTTGTTTTTGGATAACCCATTTTTGCTCTCCAAATCTTACTAGCTAACTTTTACCCCACGTGAGGTGCCCGAGGAAAATAAAATTACCAAGGAAATACAAAGAGATACAATAACGAAAAAAGAAAAAGGGAAAAAGAAAACATGAATTTATTGAGAAATTAGATTTTTGCAAGTTAATTGTTAAGCTATGAAATGACAAGAAAATAATTGTATGCTCAGCAGAAACCAATATGTGAATGATCAATTAACGATGGTTTGGAGTTGTGGAAGTTGTCATCAATTTTTGGTTAGAAAAATGAATTTAATATTGGTATCTAAAAATATAAATGATGAATGATAAAAGCAAATTTATTTGAATATATACGAAGACAAATAAGAATGAAGAATACAGGAATGGTGATGTGTGTCTTATATGGGGGACTCTATTTGGAGAATAATGTGTGCAAAAAAGAAAATGGCTCGTGACTTACCTAGAATGGCAATGACCATTTGCTTAAGTGTTTTTATGAGAAGTCTATAATGTTGAAATACTTTTAAAATCGGGCCTTTTTAGCTTTTAGAATATATGGCAGTATTGGACTGCTTGCTGGAAGAGGAAATATTTTAGTCAAGTCGCCACTCATTATGTACTAATACTAACATTATTATATCTGCAGTATACTAACACTGAACATAACGTAAAAAGAGAATAACCTTTCAGAATGAAAGGATTCAATACTTTAATTAAAGTTTATGACGTTTGTTACTTTTTCTTTTATTTTTATCTTTTCCTTTGCAAATAAATATATTTAGGGATGATAGAGTCACAGAACTGTTTTATTGGTATCGTTAGCTGCATCAAGAGGTTATTTGCCTTTGAATACTTGATTAATAACGTGCAATCCAATCTCTGTTTAGAAGATAGTCTGCTGAAAGAAAAAAAATCCTTTAAGCTGAAAAACATCGTTTATCGGTTCATTAAATGGTCATTATTTCCATCGAATAATAGTACATTCAAATATTGACTTAATTTCTTACTTTTTAGTGTTTCTGTATTGGTTATGTGGGTGTTGATAAAAAAAGGTTAAGCTAAGGTAGAATTACCGAATTATGTTAAAGACTCTGAGAGTCAATAGCAATCTTGAAACACTTTTTTACCATTTGTCGTAATAATCCCATAGATACCGTTTTAAAAGTAGTTTACATGATCAAGATATTCATGACAAAGTTAGAATAACAGATATTAGAATAAGATAATTTCTATGTAGGTTTTATCTAATATTTGTAATCATAGGTTTTTTACTGAATAATACGATGTTTTTTTTTTTTATTAGATCAAAACCATTGAACGATATCGATCGCAATGCAGTAGTTTTCGATAAGTAATGTCCTTTTTTATAGCATCAAATGACTTGCTGCAAAAGCATCAGTGTAAAAGAAACGGGCAAACTTAAGGAGGTTGTTTTTAATGGCATCAGTTGCAGCTTCATTTTTTAAATAAACTGTTTATCTATTAATTATTGGAATTAAAGGATACCTGATGTGATACAATATCTTGCAATCCCTCTTAATAAATATCATTTATTTTATTCTGTGTGTGCAAGGACACCTTAAGTAAATTTCGATTGCAAAAGATCTAATATGTTGACAGATTATAAGGTCTTCATTTTGCTCCTGATTTAAAAGCAGACTCGACATAACTTTTAACATCGTAGGAAATGGAATCAGTGACTCGATTTCGAATCCTGGGCGTGGTTGTATGCGTTTTAATTTGGCGCGAATTCACTTAAGAAAGGCGTGAACCTATATCTTTCGGTTATCGATTGATGGTAGGTTTTGATCAGGAAACTAATCTAAAAGAAGGAAAAATGAATTAAAACCTGATTAGAAACTGATTTGGCATCACATCGCGCTCGTAGCAGAGCGGGTGAGTAAATAAATACTTCTGATGGGAAGTGGAATTCCAATATAGCATCAGTTGTAAATAACATTTTTTCACCTCAGAAAGTATCTAACCTCTGATGTTTTATTTCACCTATTAAGAAAATCAGATTCGCCTGAGGGTAAAACAATGTTATGATGACTGAGAAGGTTTCTCTAAGCTTATCGATTTTCTGTTTTTGATCGAGAACAGAACTGGTTGCGGGGTCTTTTAAGAGTGAGTTTTTCCCATCACTGGAAAGTGGTCTGTTCGATTGTTACTTTTTATAAATGTTCGCACAAGGTGCATTTATAGGTTTTATATATTCAGGAGTACCTTTGCAAAAAGTATGATCCATCTTCTCCCTCCAAGCAACGTGTTAAATAGTACGATTACTGTCTTTCTCCAAGGGTGTTTTTCTTATCAAATAACCTACGAAGATCATGTTATCACAAAAAATTGCAAGCGTATGTAATAGTCTTAAGTAAGACCATTTTTTGCATGGAACCAGAAGCATCCTTTTTCATGAATTTTTACCGTACCAAATATTCCATTTTAATTGCGTCTTTCCACTGATAATTGAAATGTCTATCCAACTCCATAATAAATGTTTTCCTTTCGACAGCAACCTTGTAGTTTTCATGTCCGTGTTTTCATAGGCTTATCATGCTGCATTTTGGGACACAGCGTAACTGGTATCGAAATTATAAATATAGTCGGTGACCCAAGTTTGAATCTTGGACAAGGCGTTTTGCGTTTCACTTCAGGGTGTCATAAGGAAAGGCATGAATATATCTGTTCTTCTTCCTATCCGTGAATGAATAGCATGAATAAATGGGATCTCTAGCCTTGGTAGGGTAACCAGTCTAGAAGAGGCAACACTGAATGGAGACCAGTTTTACTCCACCGAAAAAACTGGCCTTGTGTTACATTCCGCTCATAGCAGAGGGGTTGGGTAAATACACACTCTACATTTAGTTTTGATTGTTAATTTGTTGACACTTTCTTTTAATTCTTTTTATACATCTTTATTTTTGAAAATTATTGATGCCATAAAAGAAAAAAAGGAAATATGTACAAGACCATAAATATGGTGCATCCAGTGAAGCTGGATTTAAATTACATAGTCATAAATTCAGCTGCGAAATTTTATTAATTCAGCGTATCGTCTAGATTCGTATTTTCAGGAAAAGACTCATTAGTAGATTATTACGAAGGACTGAAAATATTTTATACAAAAAGTAATATCTATGTAACAACAGTGCTATAAAATCTTACATTTATCAACGTGAATTTTAATGTAATTTAATAGAAATGACATTACAGAAATATTCGTCGGTAATACACATCTACTATATGATATAAACTTAAGAACTTCTCTGGTGGTGTAATGGTTAGAAAGCAAAACTCGAAGGCTATTATTAGTGAGTTCAAGTCTTACTGGGTGTCTCATTTTTTCCAGATATGAGTTACATCTTAGCCTATCACAGAGTCTAAATACAAAATTTACACTTACCTCCCAGCAAAGGATCTTGTTGAAATATTCTAAAAGTTTGTATCGGCCCACAAGCAATCCTGTCAACGGGGTTTTGAATATATTGACTCAATCTCCTGCAGAGGAGGAAGAACCCATAAAAAAAGGGTGTCTTTGGTATGACACTAAACTACATCTGATGGCGAGGGTTTAGCACTGGCTTTCTCTGGAGGTCGGAATGAATTTTCAGGCCCACTCTGACCCAGATTGTTAGTTCCTGTTAAAGTATTATATCTGGTCAAATAGAATTATTTATTCATTTGCTAAGGATTATTATTAGTTATTTGGAACCATACAGATGTGTGTCAAATAGTTGTATCAGTGAGAAATGCTTGATAAATAGAATTACTGGTGTTAAATAAAACAGTTTAAAGCATTTAACTGTGTGCAAACAAATAACCAGTAAAAACCCATTTAAACATAAAGTTACAAAATTTTTTCACTTAAAACTCGAATATCTATCTATCTATGTATATGAAAGTAAATATGGATTAAATTCCCCAGTAAGAAGGTAGCAGAAAAAACATAATCCAAAGAGGTGAATATATTATGATGTAAAGTCGACTTTAATCCAAGTCCTGATGATGGTTACTGAAACCGAAATGTTAACGTCGACATTACATCATAATTGATGTGGACCCTAAGTCGGTACACAGAAGAAAAAAATGGAACATAGTTTAGAGGTAAGAAAGATATATTAACGAAAGTTACAAAGGATAGTATCCAATATTGGCAGTAGTACTTCTAGTACTCTTGCTACTCCCGTATGCTCGTTATTAAGATAATACTACGCTAGTGATATTGTGCTGGAAGGGTCCATGATGCAGGTAAATTTCGGTCTCACAACAATAATATATTCACCTACTTGGATTATGTTTTTTCTGCTACCTTCATATATATAGTCATGCGCAGACAGATTGGTTTCGTTCTATCCGAACTCATCAGTGTGGCTAAATATACTTGCTTCCCGTAGCTGGGATCGAAACCCAGTTGACTCAAACGCCAGTCCGAGACTCTACCCCTCATCCACGAGGAACTAGTAGCGGCGACGTAAATTTTAAACGGTTATAAATCACAATTACTATTGTTTACATACATCTGCTTAACGGCTACCGAGAGCTCGATTCATATATGAAGAGCCTTGCAATAAACGCTCATGGCAACGCGATTGCTTCATTCGCTAAAGAACTCAACCCTACGGTGGTAGGGGAGTATTATATATATATATATATATATATATATATATATAAAGATCTATTATTAGATGACACACAAAAGTTGTGATCTAATTAAGCACCAACCAACCAATTTATTGGTCAAATAGATATGTTTACAAAACGTTTGTACTTGATTGGACTATGCGCAACATAAACAAAAAAAATCTTAGGAACCAACTACTCCAAAAGTGTCAATATGAATGTACAATAAATACGATTCCCTAACCCCTCGGTATAAGAGAACCCTAGATGAGTTGACATACCATTAACTCTAAAAGTGTAAATATGAATGTACAATAAATACGATTCCCTAGAATCCTAGATGAGTTGACATACCATTAACTCCAGAAGTGTAAATAGGAATGTACAATAAATACGATTCCCTAACCCCTCGGTATAAAAGAATCCTAGATGAGTTGACATACCATTAACTCCAAAAGTGTAAATAGGAATGTACAATAAATAAGATTCCCTAACCCCTCGGTATAAGAGAACCCTAGAGGGGTAGACATACCATTAAAATTAACCAATCAATCAACAAATCGACAAATGTTGAATACCCAGGAAATATTGAGTAATATTAGTTTCCGAATTTGCTTACTAACTATTGCTCTATAAGAGAATCTTTTATTGATATTTATTAAACTTGGCCTTTTTATCGCACATAATTACAAGTACTCAGTGAAAGTTAAACTCTCATTAATCATAGTTTTCTTGATAACTAATGTTTGGAAGCAACACGTTCTAAATTGTTTATATGTGTAAGTTCTGTCTATAACATTCAAAAACATCCAATCATCGCGTCATTCTGTGTCTAGTTGGCTATTTTGAATCGAGACTTTAGATAACGTTTGTAAATATCGTTGCGTGGTGAGCAGTTTATCTTTAAAAATGTGTCTGGCAAAGAGTAATGCAATAATATTTTGATCCTCGATTATAATAAATTCATTATCGTGTCTAGACATGTTTCACTCTTTCTTTATGGTCTCGATTACATTGTCTGAAATTTTATAATCCAGTTTAGGAAGTATATAATTTGATTAAATACGTTCTCTTGAGAAACGCAGCCAGAGCGTTGATCAATAAACACTCATGTCAATAATATCAACCCTTTGTTTAGATTTACCTGTCATTATTTTCATTCTCGATTAATTATGTCTATGTGAATCTGTTGTATTCGAATAGTTCATTTTCGATAATTATTTTGTTCGTATTTCTTTTAATTCAGAAGTCCGAGATTTAAAAAAATATTGCTTTCTGTCAATTTGGGAGCGATTATTTTTATTTTCGTTTTTTCTTTTCAAAAGAATTATCTTTTAATTTTCTTTTTTTTTTTTTTTACAGATTCGATTGATTGATCACTTTTTTATGGCATGTAAATCCGTTTAGGGTTATTTTATTCTTAGGGGTTACAAAATTGCGTTCATTGTTCATTCGTATTTACACTTTTTGTGTAGTTGTTCCTTGAGAGACTCTAACTGATTCTACAATTCAAGGTCAGTGTGGACTTGGAAGTGAGGCAATTAACGGGTACTGCACATATCCCATAAACTCAGGACTGGAGCCTCACTGTCAAATACAGTTTAGTTTTATACCCCACATTTTTGGATGAGTGCGTTCATCTCTGCCGGGACTTACCTACCGGGGAATTCCGAAAGTAATGAGATTTATAATTGCGTATGAATCTTAGTTATTTTATTACCATCTTAACAAACCTATTATTTGACAATAAAAATAAGTTGTGAGCATTCATATATAAATCTTTTGACCGAACTCGAACGTGGGATCTGCATGACAAGACTCAACCCTGGAAGTTGTCTCATAATTTGCAAGGAAAGCATTAAATGTCTTTATGTTTTGTTATTGTCTGCTTCCATAGTGTTCGACTTCCCAGTCTTGAAAAATAATATTAATTGAAGTGAAGTCAATTTAAAAGGACTGATACTCCTACCTAATCGCTAAAGTTAAAGAACAAGGAGTGTGTTTAGTACTTGGGTAGTTTATCTCTTACAACAAATAGTATGAGACACTAAGGACCTGTGTACGAGACTGACCTAAGCTTAGCAGATATTAACAACTTCTATATTAGTTGAACTTGTGCAAAGAAACCCGACAGTTTATCTATATATATATGTATATATGGAGAGAAAGAGAGAGAGAGAGAGAGAGAGAGAGAGAGAGAGAGAGAGAGAGAGAGAGAGGGAGATTGAAAGACAATTTCTAAATAAGTGTGTTAAACGCAAGGGAGACTATGTTGAAAAATAAACCTCATTTAGTCACATTCTATGAGAGTATCTTTGTAAGCCGGTAGACCTTTCAGCCCACCTCGCAGTTTAAAGAAAACAGGCACACAGACGCACGCACACACACAGACACAGACACACAGACACAGACACACACACACACACACAAACACATTTATATATACATACATATATATATATATATATATATATATATATATAAAGTTCTGTAGTATCCAGATGCTAGATATTCACTGTTAGACCTGAACATAACCCTTGTAGGTAAAGGAGGACTATTGCATACAAAATATGAACATTTGCATAACCTCGGACTCCTTCCTCTGGTACTGAAGGGAAATACTCAATTGTATCAGCAGGTACATTTTACAACAAGTGATTATATCATGAACGCTTCGCCTGTTGACGAGTGATCATCTCGCGTGATTATCTCGAAAACCCTTGGAAGTTAGTTCGGTTTCACACTGGGCTCCCCGTCAGTCTGGCTAGATGACAATATTTGTCTCTTTCAATAAATATTTCTACAAATAGAATTCGTTTCGAGACCAATAACTAAATAGTGATTACATGAAAAGTGTAAGGATCTCTGCCAGATTGTTTGGATATTGCCAACTTATAAACAGAAGAGTTAACGATAAAACGATTAACATCCTAGCCAGGGATATTGACTACAACGCATACTAATTTCATACTGTTGGTATGAAGGATAACAATGATTGTAACAGCTTTTTCCAAGTGCTATGTAGTCACTAAGATATCGATGAGAGAGCAGTTGGTCAGAGTGCTTACGCTAGCACTTTATTCTCAAACACCTATCGAGACAGCAATATTTTCTTGGCAATATATAAGCAAATTTTGGGAGGATGCAGGGATGTGAATTCCTATCTTTCCCAAAATTATTAAAACGGAGTGCAAACAAGATGTTTCTGTAAAGATTCGAACTCAAATTTTCAATGCCATTATCCAAGTCTATAATCATTACGTTCCCGCTGAGTAAAACTGGAAAAAAGTCCGTATTGTATCTGATGGTACATAAAATCTCTCTATTTACACTTAATATTATTGTATTACACAATATTAGGTTAGGAACAAGTACTATAGTGACCCAATATGTCAAAGGCCAGTCGAGGAAATTTATTAACCATAAAAATTAGAATTAGTTCAGCCAAAATTTAGAAGACTGTAAAAAGTGAGAATTAACAGAAACGGGTTCAGAAGGACTAAATCAGAAAAATGTTTTTTTTAAACCAAAAAGGAAATGTATGTATATATATATATATATATATATAAAATTAACTTAAATCGCGAGTTGGAAAACTTCTACTAAAGTTTCACCTTATCGGATCATCAGGAAGTCTACCTCACACTCTTTTTAGGTATTGGTATGTTTTTATATGAATCATTTATATTCGCTCTCTCCTTAGTAAGAGGAGCAAAGAAAGTGTTCAACGGAAAACACCAGAACTTAAATATTTACTAATCTAATATCTACCAGCATTCACGGTACTAGAAACCCCCCCCCCAAAAAAAACAGCCAGAAACAAGAGATAGAAGTATCTCGAATCACTGCCCGGGGGAAAAAGAAAAAAAATATAGGTCAAAAAGAAAGAAAAGGCCAACCTCGTCCGACCCCTTGAAAAAAAATCAAGGGACACGCAGTCAGTTGGTCAAAAGAAAACTAAAAACCTTCCACGAATCCTGCAATGCTACAATTACAAAAGTGCTCAACATAAGTGGAGCCAATTATAAAATTAACTTAAATCGCGAGTTGGAAATCTTCTACTAAGGTTTCACCTTATCGGATCATCAGGAAGCCTAATTCCAACTGATTCGAGATACTTTTATCTCTTGTTTCTGGCGGGTTTTTTTTCCGATACCGTGAATGCTGGTAGATATTAGATTAGTATATATATATATATATATATATATATATATATGCAAATTTCATTAAACATAATAGACATTTTATGTCTACATATTTTCTTTTGGATCCGTTCGAATTCCCGTATTACTTTTATTGTATTCTGGGGGAATTGATTTATGTATTGTCCATAGTTGCATGTATCCCTAGTACTTTCTGCCCGACTTTGGGCCATCATCAGGGGAGGATCTACTACAAAAGTGATGTAACTTTTGTTTTAGCATATTACAACTGTGTAAGGGCGTCTTTGCCGTTGAAGGTTTTGGCGTTTGTTTTTGAATGTGATTCTATATTTAGTGCCAGTAGCTAAAGACATTTAAGTACATTGAATTTACAATGCACCTTTCAGACACAAGTTCAATAGCTCAGCATTTAAAAAAACATTCATGCCCAACGGCACAGCTACGGAAAATTCTCACCGACAACACAACAATATTAGAACATCAAAATAATAAACAAAAACTTCAGATTCTCGAAGCATTACATATCAGAAACCTGCAGCCAACACTTAATAGAATTAATTTTCAAACCAGTGCTAATGTACTTAAATAGTAGTAGATCCTCCCCTGATGATGGCCCAAAGTCGGGCAGAAAGTACTAGGGATACATGCAACTATGGACAATACATAAATCAATTCCCCCAGAATACAATAAAAGTAATACGGGAATTCGAACGGATCCAAAAGAAAATATGTAGACATAAAATGTCTATTATGTTTAATGAAATTTGCATTAACGAAGAAATGCTGCCTAAATATACATATATATATATATATATATATATATATATATATATATATATATATATATATCGTAATTAATTTTATTATTTTTGTGAATCAATAGCCCAAGCAGGATTGTTTAGACTATAAAGCTATAATATAAAGAAAATCGGCTGGTGGTATTGACCTTGAAGGTCAGTCACCAGCTATCAGCTCTTGGGAACGAACAAATTCGGGAAACTGCAATTTACAAAAATACTTATGGACAGTATAAATTCAGCTTTCTCGTCGTTTTGAATGAACGATTATTGACATCTTTTCACATGGACATAAGATTGTAATAATTCCAAATTTGGGAAGGACTGCCTATTTTGGATAAAGGTAAGCGTAAAGCGAATACAAAGGAACTGATAACAGTGTAGATGTTTGATGTTTCTTAGCTTCGCCACCATCGCCACTAACTAGGTGGAAAATGTATATAAGATACAAGAGATTCTCCTCCTTAAAAGAGTTCTGTTAAGAGAGCTCGAAGTGACTACTTGATTCATATCGCTCAGAGCTCTGACCTTGCGCCAGACTGCACAGAGTAGAAAAGCAGCGAAAGGCCAAATTACATGTTGTTTGGACATGATGTAGTCTTATCGAAATATAACACTATGAAAGAAGCGAAGAAAAACTTAGATAATACGATACCTTGAAATGCCCTTGTGTCATACTCGTGAATATAAATAAGTTAAGAGAAACCGTGACGATATGATACCTTAAAAACCTGAGCGGAAAAGACTAGCTCCCTTGCCAGACTCGTAGAGATAGAGAAGCGAAGATATGATACCCCAAAGGGACCTTTCACCAGACTACCTTAGGTACGAAACCACCAAAGTTGAATTTCCGTCTCAGAGAGACATAACCTTTTACCAGACAACCCTGGGTATTGAAAAATCAAACTGAATTAAGAAAACCAAACCTGACAGTTGGGGAAAGACAGAGAAAACCCGAATTATAGCATCAGTAGACTGTTAGATTTCACATCTTGGCCTTCTACCAAGTTACCCAGGGTATAGAAAGTGAAGAAAGCTTGTCATATAAGAACATTGTGGAATGATCTCAAAGATTGACAGAAGGCAAATATAACCGCCAATGAGATTGCCTTACGCTCAACAGTAGACAGCGAAAATCGGAAAGCATAAACTTATGGAAGGAATCGACTGACTGATACTTTTTTAACCGAGTCTCTGATTTAACTTCCTCACCTCTCTGAAGGGCTAACGCTTGTACCATTGAAATACATTTTTTTTGTTTTCCTTACTAAATATTATTATTGTTACAAGATGTGTTTGTTCTCTGTTAATGGTATCGACGTTTTTTTTACTTTCTTAATTGTGCGGTCTTATTCGTTTACTTGCTGACCGGCGACTCTGATTAGCGATTGACATGTTGTCTGGATCTAAAAAACACAACTGGGGTAGATAATGAATCAATTGTGTCATCCGAGGATATATTAGACCAGCGGAACGATCAGTGGATTGGAAACAGAATTACCCCACTTCCGTTGGACGAGGCCGGTTGTACCGGTATACTGGTATTAAAAGTTGTCTGAGTTTCTTTGTTCAGAAAAGAAGACTTTCGACTCATACAGACTCTCTCTCTCTCTCTCTCTCTCTCTCTCTCTCTCTCTCTCTATCTATCTATCTATCTCTCTCTGTCTCTGTCTCACACACGCACATACACACATATATATATATATATATATATAATGAAATTATAAGAAAACTCAAACCTGGTTAAATTGTCATTATGAATTTATTTCGGCAAAGAATATCATTATACTCTTCGTCTCATCAGATGATTCCTCACATTTAATTTGAGGTAAAAAAAAAACAGAAAATATGGATTACTGTTTATATATGTGCATGAAAAAAAGAAGAAGAAAGAAAAAAACAAACATATACATTTCAATTATCCGGCGAAAGTAAAATAGATTTATATATATATATGTATATATATATATATATATATATGTGTGTGTGTGTATGTGTGTGTGTGTGTATTTAATTCCCGAGATATGAACCAAACAAACGTTTTAAGAATATCGTCAAAACAAACTGAGAGTGCTGACTAGATTTTGACGTCTGCAAGCAGATGATGGAATATCGATCAGTTTTGAAAAATGTGATATAAGATGGTTATAAAAGATTTGTATTCTTGAACTAAGGATAATCGAACACTCTATCTTGAATCGAGCACTTCAGAAACAGAATGTGATTTTGGTTTTGGACGCTTTTCATCCTGAATATTTTGTAACATCTGCAGTTTGGTATATTTGTTAAAAGGTGAACGTGCTAGTCATATGAGATCTCATGACAACCATCGCAGGCTAATTTTACAGTTCCTTCTTCAGCAACCAACAGACAATTCGTTTAAATTCTGTGACAAAGTTTCTGGATCTCTAGCTGGTCCAAGGAGTCACATGTGTTCCCATGGGAACTTTTGGCTGGAAAGTAGTGATGGCCTTCTGCAAAGAAGGCGACAATTACAATATATATATATATATATATATATATATATATATATATATATATAACTGTGTAGTATCAACTTTATTTTGTCTCTGCTGAGCAAATGACACAAACTTTTTTTATGATTACTAATCCAGATATTTACTAACGTGGTGATTAGTGGAATGAACCAATCACTAATTTTAGGATGGTATAACGGTCATCATCTTAAGAAATGGACTCGTAGTCACGAGTTCAAATACTGAATGGGGCAGTTTACGTTTTACTTCATTCTAATGCTATTAGGTAATGCATAAAACGATCTGTTAGCTCTGTAGGTAAATAGTTGGATAACCTGGGTCCTTTTGCCATATAATCGTTCTAGAAGCAGTCTGGAAGTGTCTGGACTGAAACCAGTTGTACACTCGTTAAAAATGTCGTTGTGTCGTATTCTGTCAATTCAGAAAGGAATTAGTTAATAATAATAATATTAATAGGGTATTTTTGGCTTGAATGATTGCGATGTACGGGCAAATACAATTGATAACATTTTGATTTGATTATATTCCATTACATTTTTATCAAAATAAAGATATAAAAACATTTTACGTGAAAAAAATTGTTATTCCTTTCTTCAGACAAAAAAATTGAACGAATTAAAAAAAAAAACAGCCAAAAACTAACAAAAGCATCTTGCGACTATCTTTAATACTTAGTTTGGTTTGATTTCTTTGTTTAATGGCATATCATCCTTCCTGAATTATTCAAAGCCAAATCAATTTGGGGAAAAGAAATGCGTTGGAAATATTTAACACATGGTTGAGGGATATGGTGTTCAATACCTTTTCGAAGGGCATTAGCACAAAAGTGAACGTAATAGCGTGACAGGGGTTCGAACTCGTTTACTACAATGTGACATTCCATAATTTTAGCCACCACTTCGATGGGAATTCCCTATTAACTCTTAAAATGACAATGAAATCTTCCATTACAAAAATCAAAAGAACATTAAAAATGTTCATTAAAGTTGCTTTACAGGCAAAACATATTTTCGGTGTTGTAAATTTTAACAATGATATTTTAAAAACATTCTTTCATTTAATTGACTGGAAAAATGTTTCCTTTTATGCAAATTTTATGTTTGAAACGAGCTCTTCAGACGCTTTCAGTTGAGACAATATCAATTAATGAGATGAAAAAGAAAAAAAAAAAACATTTAAGTCTCTATTAAAATAGAATGATTGGATAGAATTTCCGACTATGTTGCTTTTTACATTCTCTCATATCATACTCACACACACACACACACACACACACACATATATATATATATATATATATATATATATATATATATATATATATATATATATATTTGTTCTGTGTATTTATTCAATTGGTCGATCATGGGCAAGATATAACACAAGGTTAATTTTTGGGCAGAGTCGGTCTTGAATATTTCCTTCTCCTAATCTGGTCACCGAACAACGGCTAGAGAATCTAGTCTATACAACAATTTTATCATAGCAGAAGGATGAGAAAATTTGAATACCCGAAAGCAAGAGCTGATTCTAATTCCTAAGACGTTACCTGTTAGAATGTGTACTTACATTTAAACTGCATGCTTATGCTAAACTGAATTGTTTAATATAGAAGTGTATTGACATTTAATTTTGTGTAAACAAAATCTGTACTTGTACTAAACTAAATTGTTTGAAATAGAACTATTTTTGCATAACAATGGATTTGTCGTTAAATAACCTACAAAGATTGATATACCATAACACCCAACGACCAACAATCCGTAAGGCTCCAGAATTGGAGCCTAACCATCGAATTCAGTTTGGTGATACATCAAGAGAAACCTCATTTTTAAGGATTTAGTGTCTTACTCTTTGAAAGGAATTTTGGTCTTCTGAGATTCTAATATCAATCAGTTATACTTAGGCACAAGAATTTAGATTTTTTCTGTCTTTTTTTTTTGGCTAGGAGACAGGTAATGGGCAGTCAGGTTGGCTAATAAGACATTTAAGCAAATAAATCATATATATATATATATATATATATATTCCATCTCTTGCCAGCAGTCCTATTTTGAGGGCTGTCAGCGTTTTGATCCGAACCCTGAAATACTTTAATGCCCATATTCTCTTTCTTCGAAACATGCCTCGTGAAGGAGAATAATAGTTTACCAGGTATTTTCGCAAGAAAGAAACTCCAATTAAAAATGAGGAATACAACTAATTTGAATTCAATGTTTTCCTTCACTTAGACTGATTATTATGTTAAGATAAAAAAAAGCTCAGTCTGCCCAATCAGTTGTATTTATACCATTACCAGGAGTATTAGTACGATGGCAAATGCAAGCATCCTCATCCAGGATATGAACTCGGATCACGGATTTCAATTCCTATAACGATAACCACTAAGCCTTCAGTTGTTCCTGTAAGTTTGTGAATCAGCATTTACAGGTTCACAAAGAGCACTGTTTAAAAAAACTGATAGCGGCAAACGTCTGTACAACACAATCAAAACCACACGCACACACACACACACACACACACACACACACACACACATATATATATATATATATATATATATATATATAATTAATAAATTATTAATAAATAAAAAAATTCAAAAAATAAATACATAAATTAAAAAAATACAAATCTCTTCGTGGACCTTCCTATTTTAAATATATCCTTATTCTTTCTTTGGACCTACAACAACCACCTTTATATATATATATATATAACGTGGGCATATAAGATAGTTATGGGTGAATAATATGCACACTCCTAACGACCCAGACTTTTTAACGTTGGTTCACTACAGCAAAACATCAAAAAAATATCATTTTCAGCATCTCATTCACTTTAGTCACAAGGTTGGACACCTTAAGGTTAATGCGATTTATTTTTGTGACATTCCGGCTGCTGTGAGAGTTAAGATATTCTGAACACTTTTAATAGAAAAAAGGAGAATTCTTTACTTATATTGCTGTGACTTTTTTTCAGTTTGATTTTTTACTGATTGCAGCTTTCTTTTTCCTGTGTAGATTTCCCGTTTTCAATTTGACGAACCAAACATTTTATCCTTTACTTCATCACTCGATGACCGACTAAGTCTTCCTTCAATGATCTCTTTCTTGTTATTATCGTTTTTTATTTTGAGGAAGGTAATATTTTTTGCTGTGAAGGAAATGCTACCGTAGGAAATACCCAAAATGAAATAATTCTTAATTTAAGCAATACAAGCAAGACGATGCGATGTTGCCCAGATTGTCTTTTTCTAAACAAGATTTTCCAGAGACTCAGAACGTTGTTTTTTGTCTTTAAACGAGCATATTTTTGGCATCTTTAACTTTATGTTATGTAAGTAAAAGAAATCAATAATTAGTTAACTAACCTAAACTTATTATGCTGAATAAAAGATGATTGCTTGGTTGGTGTTTACGGCATATCAACGATTGTTGGATATTTTATGCCAAGTCCGGTTAATGTATATATATATATATATATATATATATATATATATATATATATATAATTTGTAAGCGAATAGTTAGTTGGTTACTTTATTTTTACCAAGTCCGGTTTATATATATATATATATATATATATATATATATATATATATATTTAAGAAAAAACCAAAGACCGGTTAATTTAGGATTATAAATTTATTTCCATCCTGTTTTTTGCTCCTGAATGATTTTCTTGTCCTGAAGGAATTACTCCCAACTCTGGTTTAACTGGACCAAATGATACCTATATATATATATATATATATATATATATATATATAGGTATCATTTGAGATTTGAGGTGAAATGAATAAAATAAAAGAATGGGAAGACACCTTGTGATGTGTACGTACGTTTCAATGGAAAGGTAACTGAATGAATGAGCACGAAAATAAATGTTGAATTTAAAATTTTAATTTAAAATTTTGAATTTAATTTAAGGTTAGTATTACTGTAATCTTTTCGTAAGGTTAATAAGAATTGTTGTTATTATATAGATTATAACTAAATCTGGAGATTTACGTTAAAATGTATTTAGAATTTAAGTTTTAAATTTTTTTAAATTCAATTTACAGTAGAAAGATAGTTTGAATATACGTCTAGTTACTTTATTGTAATTCCGACCGGTAATAAAAAGAAAAACTTGAAGTAGGTAAATGGGAAGGAAACTCTTCACCCATCTTCTACCACCTCCCACCCTGCCCTCCTATGTCCATTCTGGCTGTATTAATTATATCTATTGGATCTGAAGAAGTCCTTTTAGTTTTGGTGTTATTGATTCATATCAATACCCATAACAGGATGAAAAAAATTTATAATTCTAATGCGACCGGTTTTTGTTTTTCTTCAAGGTATATATATATATATATATATATATATATATATATATAATTGGTAAGCGATTAGTTTGTTGGTAACTTTACCTTTAAGAGAGTTCTTAAAGGTATTTTCTTTGCACACAGTTAAATGGTTTCAAGTATTCCTATATTGTAAATACAATACTATTGAATATTAACCCTTTGCTTTCACACATTTAAATTGTTTTAAGTATAGCTATTTAACAC
>OY757915.1:7718378-7767449 GCA_963585895.1 Sepioteuthis lessoniana | reverse complement strand
ACCAGTAATTCTTTTCATAAAATATTCCAGTGTAATACAAATAATTTGCACACGGCTATATCACGTTAAATAACAAATAATAAACTAAATAAAAGAAGTAATTAATATCAAATAACTGAACGAAGAAGACCAAAATGAAAACCTTTCAATTAATGAAAGCCTAATTGTAATTAAATGAACTTGAAGAAATTAGTTGATCGTATTCGAATACTTCAAGAACAATTGATCCACTGTTGTTTTAAGTTTAACTTGACATTTTTGGATAATTAGATATTTTACTGTCAAGCTGAATGAGGTAAATTCTGTGAGAACATTTTGGGAAATTTTGCAAGTATTTTATCATAGAAGTGTGCAAGAATGAAATAAGGATAAACTAAATGATAAAAAGAATTAAAATTAAATAAATACATTTTTTTGAGATGCCAAAAAATTAAAAAAAATAAAAAAACTGTAAGTGTTTTTGGCTATTTGTTTATGTTTATGACCCCACTAAGATAGCTTGTCCCTTTGACTTGAACAAGTCATTGCATGAGGACACCATTTCAAGAGATCTTAAAAGAAGACGTCATAAAAAAAGCTTAACTTTGATATGGGCTTATTTTCTCAACTCAGCATGAAATTCTAAGATGATAGAATCCCCGTGATGTTATCCCAAACATACTTATGAAAAGATGGACATATGAAATAAAGACTTTAAGAGATTTGTTTCTTTTAAAAGTCATAAAATAACCAATAAGCAGTCCCTAGTTAAACGCAAGGTTTTTATAGCTTCTTTTATATAACAATTGTTTTCATATATAAATACGAATCTACACAACTCATCAACAGAAACAAAACCATAAAATCGAACCCATATATATATATATATATATATATATATATATGACCTTTTACAAACCAATACAAAAAACCATTTTGAGACTTATACATATTGTGATGGTTTATTATCGTTTGTTTTCTTTATGATTGAGAATTTAAATCGTGAAAAAAAAATTGAAAATTGACCAACTTGTCGCTGAAAGATCTGCCCTGAAAAATAAAATGAAAAATGCATTTAAACTAAAAAAAATTTGAAATGCTAAAAAAAAAAAAAGAAAGAAAATAAAATAAAAACTAGTTTTTTTAAAATACTTGCTGAAGAATTAATTTAAACATTTTTTAGTCTTTCTTAAATTTCAACAGTAAATATAGTTTTTCTAATCTTAATCTGTCCATGGTTATACATCATTTTCGTTTTTTGTTTTTTTTTTTTTTTTTTTTTAATTGGAAATAAATCTTTAATATTTAAACTATTTCTAGGGGTGGGGTTTGAAGAGCATATGTCCCAATGTGAAATAAATAGCCCGACTGGGGTTCGAACTTGCTGACTATGTTGTTGCAGTCCATCACGTAAACTAGAGACTTCTTCTATAATTTTTTTATCTTTATGTATTCAACAATAGTTTTCGGCACAACATAAAAGAAAGCTATGAAAAAAATAAACCTACGTTGATATTATGACGAACCACTTCTATGTCAAAAGGTACAAATGAAATAAATAAATAAAGCTACAATGTATTATGCATCACATTTCTCACTGGACTTTTTAATGTGATGTTATGTTTATTAAGTCTATTTTATGTATTGCCTAACGTACTGGACTGCAGCCTCGAGTAGGGCTCAAGCCTCGGTTCGTGCTTGAACTTCTCCCCTAAGTCCCCACTATAATCGACCTTCGGGTCATTGACCTTGTGTCAAGTGCTGTCTGGTGGGAAGCAGTGACAAATATCTGGACTGCAGCCTCGAAATAAGCGAATTCGAACTTCAGTTGTGAAATTACGTTCACTCTTAGATTAATACTCTTGGAAAAGGCATGAACCCTCTTCTCGCCCAACTAATGGGTTAAATAATATCACTGTTGTTTTTTCTGCCACGATGGCTATAGCATTAAGTCACCCACAAAGGTTGATATGTCAATAAACAAAGAAACCAAACCAAATTGAGGTAACGCCGAAGAGGCATCCCTTCTAGTATATGAATATTTGACTCAAAATCAGAAATGAGATGGCATTGCTTATATTTTAGAAAATCTTATAAGGATAGATTATGGGTGTTTAAAAGGTCCTATAAGATAACTTCCCAATCATTTTGTTGCCCGTAATTATTCGCCGCATAAAAGACTTTCGGCCGTTTAAAATTATTTTTTATATGCGAAAATATTCAGTATTATTATTTTTAAAAAAATTCTACAGCGTATTTTCTTCGGGTATTCGAAGGAGAGGACAATGGTAGAATTACACGCAGCTCTTACAAAGTTAAAAACAATCTACTCTCGTTTTCTTTTAGACAACGGTGCATTTTTACAAAATAAAAATATTTTTCGTTTGCACCCACAAAAAGAAGTTAAACGATTTAAATAATTGTTTATTCAAACTGAGTTGACGATACGTTTTATGACTAAAGAAACTTTATTGATTTCGGAAAAAAAGTATTTCTGAGTAACGCTGACAGGCAGCTGCTCTGAAATTTAAAATGTATAATTTATTAATATTAAAATCTCTTTCATTTTCCAGAAAAAAATACAATAATGTTCACTTATCAAAAGATAGTCACACACAAAGAGGCTTTTTTCCAAATTCCTTGCTTCCTTCGTTTTTGCACATGTACATTCTTTTTAAAAAACGTTGAGTGGCTAAAAAAAAGAAGATTCTGGTTTTAAACATTATTTCTCCTGGTGAAGAGCGTAAATTTGAGATTTTGTTGAACGAGCGTGCTGGAAAATAACTAAGATCTTTTATCTTTTCTTACGTTTCTATTATCGCCTCCTGTTAACGTTGTTTTTCTCAATGTTTTTCTTTTTACGTGTTATGTCATTTGTCTACATTCATTTTATTTTCTTCTCATTGTACATCTTCTTTCCCCTCTATTTCTGTATCTTCTCACAATTATTTTAATGTCATATAACATTTTCCCTCTTTTTCAGTTGTTCTCAATTATTCCATTTTTATATTGAGATTTCCCACTATCTCGCAGCAAAATTAACCTCTTGTCCACGGACGGAACGGCTGCCATAAATTTTAACACAAATATTTTCATTACTTCCATTTTATTCCTTAGGAATTTTTCATCCCAGCGTTTGCTGATGGACTTTCACTGGACTCGGAATGACAGCAAGTCTCCTTACGTTTCCAGAACCCTTCTGAATATCCTGAGTGATCGTAACAGCGTTGTGGTTTGGATGGTATTGATTTTTCCTGTTACCTAGAGTTCTCTAGTGTCGTTTTCAGGATTTTGCGGACCATTCCAAGAGCACCAACTACAATTGGTATCACCCTCACCTACATGTTCCACAGCTTTGTCACCTCTCTGGGAAGATCTAAGTATTTGTCTATCTTTTCGCTTTATTTGAATTTCAATTTCTCATCCGCTGGAACGATAACATCTACAAGGTGGCAAATTCTTTATCTTGTATGCTAGGTTTGGTCTTCTAGTCGGGATTGGGTGATCTCTCTGTAGATTCTAGTACCAGATAATTTAATCACCCATTTTTAGTCGAGTTTCCAGTTTGTGGACGTATCATTAATCAGTATGATCAAATTTTAACCTCTTGCCCAATTCCTAAACGATCACATTTTTTCTACACTCCCGTGCCTCGACTTGTATGGCTTTTGTGCTAGTTTGCTGCTTTCGCATATTATTTGACTGTTTATTTTTATCAATACATAATCCACACTGGATATTCTTCGGGGTATTATTATTTAATCCTTTTCAAGTTTTTCACATCGGTGTTTGTAGTTGTTGTCTCACCGCACTTTAAGTGATAGAAAGTCTCCTTAAATCTCCAGAACTCTCCTCAGTATTCTGGACGATCTTGATAATGCTGTAGTTTGGATGGTCTCCACTCGTCCTTTTATTTCCAACTCTTCCAGTCCTTGTGTCAATTCTTTGATGATTGTATCAAGGGTACCAATTATGATTAATATCACCGTCACTTATATGTTTCAAATATTTTTATTCTCTGGCAAGGTCGAGGTACTTATCTTTCTTTCCGTTTTCTTTTAGTTTTAATATGTATTCAACTGGGACAGCAAAGTTTACAATTCGGCAAGTTTGTTTTTTTTTTTTTGTTGATTATTAATTGGTCTGGTCGTCTGGCCAAGATTAGGTGATCCATTTTTATCTCAAAATCTCAGAGGAGTTCGTGCGTCTCATTCATGGGTTTTACATATACCATTTGTTTGTATTGTCAAATTTCAATTTCCTGCACAATTCCCAGTGTATTTCCTTTCCCACCCAGTCGTTTCTAGTCTTATATTCTCTCTGCATTCGCTGCATTTGCTGCTTAATATGATCGATGGTTTCGTCTCTATCAGCACATAGCGCTTCATCAGCTATTTTGTGGCGTCTTAGCTATTCTTTCTTTGATATAGTTGGTTCTTATGGCGTTGATTAGAGTTGCTGTTAAAGAAGATCTAGTTTTTCTCTTAAGGTTTTCCTTTTTTTGGCTACGACCACGTATTCTCGTGCGAGATATCATTTGTTTGTCGCTTAAAATGTCTAAACGGTTGTTTTTCTTCCCAATTTTGTTTTCTGGTTATTTCCGTTCTTTTGCTTTTCGTGTTGTCGGTATCGTTTCTGCTGGTTGTGATCAGTCATCTTCCGCGCTTTTCTATGCAGTTTTTGAATCGTTGTACCGATACATCATGCAGTCTTCAATGCTGGCAAGTCCTCTTCCTCCTTTATAGCAATGTTCAATCATTATTTCATTTTAAAAATCTATATGGATATTTACTAAGGGAGCGTTGATTATTTAATTGTTGCATTGCCAACTCTCGGTATGTTGTGATTTCCTTTTCCGATTTTACCTTACAATCAAGAATAAAATCATTTACTGCTATATAAATACACGACTTTGCAAAATAGATAAATAGATCCTCGATTAATTCTTATTCATATATATCATCAAATCAGTATTCTGTCATATTTCATCAAATCAGTATTCTGTCATATAAAAGAGCTAACGTTTTATGTATTGGCATGGTTATGAAATATGATTGGTGAATAGTCATCATCATCATCATGTCGTGCCGCCAACATGGATATCCCTGACCCTCTCTCGCCACTTCTCCCTATTGTTCATCGCCTCTGGCAGATCTTCTGGGGTACATCCTGTATCCTCACAGAGCTGCTGTATGTATGTTCGAGCTGGTCGTTCTGCTTTTGCTCGGCCATATGTGGGGGTCCATAGGAGTACATCACTTATGAGCTCGTTCCTGCTTCTCCATCAGTGTTCTGCATGTCTGCTTCGTCTAACTTTGATATTTTTCGCGATGGGAGGTTGGTGGCTGTAGAGTTGGTGCTTTGTGGGGTGTTGCCTCCAGGACCTGTTATACATTAATTAACTTTGCTTGACTTGATGAACTTAAAGTGAGAGTTCAAAATAACACGTCAGTTTTACAGTACGTCGAAGGTTTTGTTTTGTTTGGTTTTAATGGCACATCAGCCATTGTAGGTTATTTAATGCCAAGTCCATTATTATACATTAGAAACAGTTCTATTTCAACCAATTCAGTTTGGTATAAGTATAGTCTTTTTGCTAACACACCGTTAAACGTTCAAACAGTTCTATTTGAAATAAGTCAGTTTAGCATAAGTACACATTTTCAATGTCAAAAACAGTTCTATTTCAAACAATTTAATTTAGCGTAAGTACGCAGTTTCAATGTCAAAAAATAGTTCCATTTCAAATTATTCAATTTATCATAGAAAACAGTTCTATTTGAAACAATTCAGTTTATCGTAAGTAGGCAGGTTCCATAGCAAAAAACAATTCCATTTCAAACAATTCAATTTATCATAGAAAACAGTTCTATTGAAACAATTCAGTTTAGCATAAGTACACAGTTTCACTGTCAAAAACAGTTCTGCTTGAAGCAATTCAGTTAAGCATACGTACACAGTTTAATTCTATTTGAATCATAGATATGACCCTATCAGATGCAACCAATCCCGGTCATAGTGGATCTCGGAGCAATGGCAATGAAAAGGTACTCCGCATTCCCCAAAGCTCACAATCAGATTATTTTGGGTCATATCCTAGACACTCGTTGGGAAGGGGTCTTACCCCTCTGCAGAGAAGCTGTCGGTGTATTCTATAGCCCCAGCTGACTGGGCAAAATAAGTCGAAGGAAAATAAATCAGGTCAGAGGTTTTTTATGCATATGCATGATTATGTGGCTTTAACTATGACAAGAATAAAATGCGACTATTTACTTAGGCAGATATTTCAGAAGAAGCAAGAGAAAGAAAAGAAAATTTCATTGTGGTCGTGTGACGCTCATCAATATTTCTAGAAAGTATTTATTTGATTGAATAAGAAAACTTATCTTTTATTCAACCCCTCATTCTCTTTCCAACGTAATTAAGAACCCTCAACAGCGAAATGCCCGATTGTTAATCTTTTTTTTTACCACACGTCAAATACCTCATCAATTAAACCTAATCAGTTTCATTGGTGTACAGTCAGACTTTGTTTTTATACTCCAATAAAATAAAAGGATATAAGAAAATGATTTATTTTTTAATGGACTGTATCACTTTAACCATTTCAATCATCGCCCTAAAAGGTTCTATTGGGGGGTGTCCTCCTCGTGGTGTAATGGTTACAGCGATGGACTGCAGAATCGTAGTACGCGAGTTCGTACTCCAGTCGCGCTATTACGTTCACTTTCGGCCAAATACCCTTGGGAAAGGTATGAACCCCCTTATCCTCCCAGCTATGGGTTAAATAGTACCACTACTGTTCTTCTTGGGAAATGGCTTTGACATTAAATAACCTAAAAAGTGTTGATATGCCATTAAACAAGGAAACCAACTAAAAGGTTCTACCTTATGATATCAGTTCTGCAGTTTTTGATTTGAATCTTTCCTTTTCTGATGAAGTCTAATTGATGAGGAGGTTAGTTTTAAATGTTAAAACTATTGTTTCGTAATACTTTACCATGTACTGAAGGTCATACGGAGTTAGCGTGCTGGTTTCGAATAATGTTTCGTATTTTATTTCGTATTTCTTGTTCATTGCGAAGAGAGCAAAAAGTATCTTTTAAGGTAAGATCGAGTATTCCTTCTTTTATTATTTTTCTTGATGGTTTTCTTCTTGTTCTTGTTTGATATCTTCTTGTTTGGGTTTGTTTATTTTTGTTTTCTGGTTCTTAATTTTCTTTTTCATGTTCCTTTTTTTCTCTTTCTTTTTCTTGTTTTGTCCCTTTATTAATTTCTTATTATTATTCTTACTGTTCTTGCCGTTTTCCTTCATCTTCTTTTTGCACTTCTTGTTCTTCTTTTTTTTTTTATTCTTCGTCTTCTTTTTTGTCCGTTTTATTGCTCTTATCGTGTTCTTCATGTTTTTATCTTCTTCTTGTTTTTGTTTTTCTGTAGTTCATAATGACTCATGCGTAAAATGGTTTACGAGTGGCAAAATCCATCAATCAATCATCATCACCATCACCGTCGTCAGGTCACGCTGCTTGCACGGATCGCCCTGACCCTCTCTCACCACGTCTCTATCGTCCATCGCTCTAGGGAGGCTACATCTGTATCGGCATATAAGTGCTGTAGGTAGGTTCTAGCTGGTCCTCCTGCCTTTGCACGTACATGTGAAGGAGTCCACAGGAATACATTGCTTTTAAGTTCGTCCTTATTTCTCCAGCAGTGTCCCACATGTATGGTTAATCTAACTTGGATAGTTTTCATGATGGGTGGTAGGTGGCCAAACAGTTGCGGCTTTGTTGGGTGTTGCCTCCAGGACTTGTTCAAAACAGCTCTTAGCTTTCTTGTGTAATTGCCGTCAAGCTTTTTCTCCATTCGTTTAGTTAGCGTCTACGCAGTGAATTCATATGGTAGATTTGACACTATCGCGGTTTGGAAAAAAATGCGTTTTATTTAATCGGTCAGACCTGACTTTCATATGACAAATACCCTATCGATAGCTGTCTATGTTTTTGCTAGTCACGTATTGATGCCATTCTGGGCTGATGAAACGCTGCTTTCGAGGTAGGTGAACTTGTCCACTAGTTTCAAAGGACAACTCTTTAGTGTGTTGATGTCACCTCTTTGATTAAAGCACATGTATTCTGTTTTTATCTATGGAGGCCTATGTCACCTGCTGTTCGTTCCAGACTATGTAGCTGGGATTCGGCTTGGGCCGGTGAATTTGCTAGAAGCGTTATGTCATCGGCGTAGTCAGCGTCCGTAATAGTTCGTGGGGGTATTTTCAGCTTGAAACCGTTTTCTTTCATTAAATCTATAGACGTTCTCAGCCCGTAGTTAAGGAAGATAATAAACAGGTATGAGGCTAATGTATTTCCTTGCAGCGCACCTGCTACAATGTCGAGTAGTTTTGTTTCCATCCGGTGAGCAGACTTTTACTTTCGTGTTTTTAGACAGCATCGTTATGGCTCCGACAGTTTCTTTGGGGAGGCCGTAGGCGAGAATTATTTCCTCCATCTTCCCTCTGTGTACAGAATCAAATGCCTTGGAGAAGTCGACGAATAATAGTGTTGCCTGGAGTTTGTTTTTTTGTTTTTTTTTGCACGTACAACTTCTAGAATTCGACCGCCATCTGAAAGCCATCTTCGTTCTTCCAAAGTATTTTCTCAATTTCAGGGTCTATGCCGTTGCGTAGTAGAGCATTGTAGATCTTAGCCGCTATGAATGTAAGGCCTATGTCTGGGTAGTTCTTGGCTATTCCGCGGTCATAGTTATGGTTTGTCATTACAGATTCTAAATCCATACTCCACAGCAAAACCTCTCTCAGACACAGGCAAATTCTTATTCGTATTAGATCGTAAGTATTTGCAAAGTTTCAATATCTTGCAAAGTGAAAATGTTCGTGCTAGCTTATACATAATTGATTATATATTTACACTTACACTATTTCAATTGTAACCGATCTTTTCATTCTGACTCAATCAACGAAAGAAAGAGAATTATTTTTCACTAGAAAAATCCTTTTATGTTTTTCTTGTTGTCTTCTTGTTTTTGTCGAATCACATTAAACCAGTGATTCGGTTCGTTGATAAATTATACATTTAATCGACTCCCAACTTAATTAGACAAGGGACATCGGTTTCTTTACATAGGGGAAAGGAAGTGAAATAAAAGTCATTACTATTATAGGGCTATAGTTTATTTAGAGGAGAGTTCATATAGTCAAGTCTGTTAAAAAAAACAAAAAAAAAACCCAGCTTATTGTTTAATGACCCCGAACCAAAAGTAATTCGACTTTTCACTTTGGGGGTTTAATAGGAACATGTTCAACTTTGGAAGCATTTTGAGATGAGGCTTCTTAATCTGAGAATTATTTTTTTATTTATAGCGGACTTTTTTGTCCTAATCTTGCTAGTTTTTTGTGTTGTTTCTTCTTCACTACGTTTCGGCCAAATTTCACCTCTGGTCTTCTTCAGATGATTAACCGTGACCTCGGATAGGAATGCTGAGTATTGCAACCGTATCTCCAGTAATTACTGCCTTCCATAGTTGTCTATCGCACTACGTTTTTAACCAAATAAACCTCTGGCCGGCTTGGTTAGGAATTGAAACCCGCCCGTGGCGCAGCGGATAGAGGCATTGAGTCTCTATTGTTCCAGGTGAGCATTGTCAGAAGATAGCGGTTTCAATTCCTACCCAAGGTTTAATTGGTCAAAAACGTGGTGCGATAGACAACAACTATGGAACGTAACGTAGTGAAGAAGAAACAACACAAAAAACTAGCAAGATGAGGACCAAAAGTCCGCAATCAATAAAAAAATTGATTCTCACATGTTCAACTTTAACTGAGGAAACACGAAAATAACTTGCTCAGATGGTTCAATTTGGTTCTTACTCATTTTAGAAATTAAAGTGTTCTTCCTTGCAAAAGATTAAAGAAAAAAAGATTAACAATGTTCAATTGCTTTTATTTTTATTTAAAGTTCCTTTTTATTCGGTTTTATCTTTTTTTTCTCTTTATTATATAACATATTTTTGGTGGGTCCAACCGCTATCATTTAGAATAAAGACTTGCTCAATGAGCGAGACTCATATGTTGACGTCCCAATATGCAGGATAAACACAGAAGTAGGTTGTACCATAGAGTGAATACGTTATTTTCAAGACTGAACAGTGACGGGTTGAAAGAAATATTTTCAGAGTCCTTGGGTCAATGAGTGGTTAGCTAGGAGTAATTTAGGACCACAAATCACATAAAAAACACTCTCATTCCCTCTTTCCAACAAAACCTAGGGCATTGTGCTCAATTTTTATACAATAAAAAACACAGAAGACATATTGCCTCGTCTGGTTTTATTTAACTCGACCGGATTTTCTATTTTTTAAAAAATGTTTGTTAATATTATCACGTAAGTAATTTACTATAAATATGTTATATGATTGTACCGTCTTAAAATGCAAAGGAAATGATAAAAATGTTCCAAAAGTTTACGTAATTTTATTTCCAGAAAGACAAGAATTCTCCGAAGCATGAAAAGATGCCAGCAAAATTCAAAATGGTATTCCAAATGACAAGAGATGAGTGAAAATGTTTTGAATTTATTAAGAGCAGAAAATACCACAATAAAGTTAGGAAGCGGCCTCAACCGATAAAAGTTTTGATTCTTTTTAAATCTGTTATAATTATTGTAATAGAATATGAATTTTACAGCCCATGTACATTTATGAAAGAACATATTTTATAAAAATTGGTTTAAATAAATGAAGTGGAAAGAGAAAATTCGGTAACAAAAGACAAACTAAATTAAAATTAGGATTTGAAATAAAATTTATTTACTTTTCGATTTCGTCATTTTGTTTAAAATAAATTTCTTATATTAACAAAGTTTTTAAAAGCTAACAACTCGTTATTTTAAAATCATTTTAAAGAAATCTTCGATACTAATACTTAAAGGAAAAATTGTAAATGCACTTTCTTATAAAAAATTGAAAAACAAATGCTTGAACATTTTTTATTTGTAAAAAGAAAGTTTTATAAAAATGTTCAACAATATCCATTAATTAATTCAGAATTTCCTTGTTAAGTCCGCAACTGATTTTGCTACATGTTTACTATTTTAAAAAAAAGCTACATGTTTACAATTTTCAAAATATTTTGCAACATGTTCACAATTTTCAAAAGATTTTACTACATGATTTTTATTTTCCAAAGATTTTGAATTTTTTGTACTTGTGAATTTTCAGCATCTAAAAAATTAATTATCTTATTAATTTTAATGAAATTTTCGATAGAAATATCGACAGATGTTTTCAAAATCCTCCCCATCATTTTATAATTGATTTTTTGTAATTATCGTTTCTACCAGTTTAAAAATAGGATTTGGTTAGTTTTTGGGCTTTTTTTTTTTGAATGTGAACTGTGTTTTCGACTTAAGGACAGAAAGAGAGAAACCATTAAGAAACTATTTCTTCGGAATACTATCAAACACTTTCCCTCTTTTCCTCTTTCTCTCTCTCTTTCTTTCTCTCCTTCTCTCTCACTCTTTCTCTCTCATAGTTATCTTTATCAACTACCCTCAGAAGTCACTACACTCCAGAAAAATTCGACCGGTGAATTTCGCCCCTAAAAGTACTTTAGATCAAAGTATTGCTGATGATTTGTCATAAAACACCAGAGGAAATTCCATAGAATTGATAATTTAGAGGGGAAATTGCATTCTTTTGATTGTAAATACCGGAGTATTGTCAGGCAGCAAGCGATGTTATCATATGCCACGTCATCAAATCTCCATATCTGTTGTGGGAGCCTGACCCATCTTACCATAAAGAACTCTTCTCACCATTATTAGTACTAGAGATTTCGCTGCCAAAGAGGCAAATCACTATCGGTGTTATCCGAACAGTACGAGACTTCTTACCTTTTCTATGTAACTCTATCTTTCTTGTGTAATATAATCTGTTATCTTATATCCGTGTTTGTGTTTTCATTAGTGACCCTTTCCGGGGCCATAACAATATCCCAAAGTCAGTCTTTCCCTTGTAATTGAATGTGATTTTGCTGTACTTGCGTTCTGCAGTGATGTAGATATGAATTCTATGGGAGACGATGATATTCCTAATGGAGGTGTCCTCGTGGCGTAATGGTTAAAGCGATGGACTGCGGAATCGTAGTACGCAAGTTCGTTCTCCAGTCGTGTTATTCTGTTCACTTTCGGGCAAATACCCTTGGGAAAGGTATGAACCCCTTTATCCTCCCAGTTATGGGTTAAATAATAATGTTCTTCTAGGAGAATGGCTTTAGCCTTAAATAACCTAAAAAGAGTTGATATGCCATTAAACAAAGAAACCAAACCAAACCATATTCCTAATCATATAAGTAATGAAAATAATCTTTAAATTCTGATGGAAAATATGAATAGATTAGATATAGATAAATGGAAAACTAATCCTAAAAGTTTGAATGCTATTTTATATTTGGTGATATCCTTTGAATTATTGGTGTACGACAAGACATATAAATATTTTCGTGCTGTTAAATTCATATATGGGCTGCCAAAATTAGTGACATTGATTAAGTTTGATCATTCTGCTGAAATGTAATTTTCTTCATTGTTGTGCAACTGTTCCCAGTAAAGAAATTTTAGAATATAATTTTACCTATCTATTCAGGTATCAGAAGCCGAAACATATCAGTGTTGCAGGATAATGAGCATTCATATATATATATATATATATATGGATGTGTGTGAGTGTGAGTCTACGTGTGTATTCGTGGATGAGTAGCCAAAGAAGGGATCATATCATCCGCATCCTTGACTGGCGTCAGAGTGTCTAGAGGGAGCCCTTTGTCTACTTTGGCGCGAAGACCACACAAAGAGCTGTGCTCACGAAAACCTTCGAGACCGGAAGAGAAGGATGCAGTTAGTTAAGGGGTGAAACCCTGAAGCAGTTGGTCCAAAGTTAGGAGTATACTCCCAAGTGGTCATTTGGGAGTGAGATTCCGAAGCAGGGCGTTGGAAAGTAAGGACGATGACCAGATGAGTCAGCATTTTTGGTAGCTATGTGAGATTTTCCTTGAGTTCTCGCGATGGCCAAGAACATAAATACATATCGGAATGCTAAAGAGTACGTACTTCACTTTCCTGAGTTTTGCAGTTCTAAATCCATGTTTGTCTGTTTCTTTCTTCGATCCTCTATTTGTTGTTTGGTTTTTGTTTTGTTTTTTGTACAACCAGGGGAAATGCCCACACGGCTGGGTATGAGAAAAAACAACGAGGTCCACACGGCATTAGACGAACGGCAAAGCAACAAAAATTTCACATCGACTCCGTTAGGTTTTTTTTACTGAATATAAAAAATAAGTTTTGATTACTTGTACAAAAAGACATCACAGTATATTTACTTGTTGAAAAAAATCACTTGAAACCTTATAATTATTAAAAAGGCTACAAAAAGTCCCTTTTCTTTTATTGCTTAGCTGTATATTCTCATAATATAAAGACATTAAGTATGTTATGTCATCTAAATGTCTTAAGGCTGGACATTGTCAAACGTGTAATAATTGGTTTAGAGGAGATAAGCTTTAGAGTAACATCAGTCATAACAAATAATAATGCATCAAGTAAGAAAGATATGTATTTCTTTTGGAGTCCAGCAAAGCCTTCAATTGTATATCTACATCAAGTTATGAAACGTAGACCGCTTTTCTTCCTATTTGACTCAGTCTATATGTCAAAATGCATTAGAAACAACAACTATCTTGCTCAGAAATATGCAAGTAAATGCTTGATGTTACCAAAGTTTTGTTATAATGGAAATCATGGATTAGATATTTTTCAAAGTGCCTCATTTTATACTTTACCGAAATTCCATGCCCAGGAATCCCAGTGAATTTTAAAATATTACTAGGATTTGACTTCAAAGACGCTTTCTTCCACTTATTATAAAAGGCAAAATGTTACTTTAGCTCTGCAAATTTTAAATCAATACAATATTCAGGGACTGATGACCCTAAGGAAAAAGAAATGTTTGCCTAACTTTGCAAATTCAAAAACATTTTATATTTGATCGACAATACTGAATGTAAAAACTCCATAAAAATGTTATCAGTTTTTTGCAATAAATATGCTTATCCACTTAGAGTAAATGAAGAAAATTATATATTTCAATGTATTCTTCAAAAGGTTAGAATTTTGGAAAAGCATTCCTGGAAGTAATGGGAAGATAACAAAGGAAACCTTCACAGCTTTGCATCATACTCATCAACGCAATTTTTGAATTGACCAAATATTGCATAGAAGAATTAAAAATGACACTTGTATTACCGGGCAAATTTCAAACGGCTCACTTTGAGGATAGGTTTATTCAGTACCAGAAACTCATTCGGGATCAAAATAATGTCACTATAAGTTAAGCTTTTGAGTGTGAAAAAAATCAGTGGATTCTTAGTTTTCAAATTGAGCCGGCCACTCAACAAAAGTATCAAATTGAATAATTTACAAGAATCTGTGATGGAATGAAACAGATCGCCAACATAACTTATCTATTTATTATTTGTTTCCTATTTATTTGCTTTCAGTTTATTTTTTTATTATTTGATTGCTGTTAATTAAATCGTTGTCTGTTTTTAATTAATTTATTAGTTTTATTTTATCTATTTATTGTCTGTTTTTAATATGTTTGTTTATTATTTATTCATTTCCAATTTATCTATTGTTTTGTTTAATGATTAATTAATTGTTTATTATTGTTTACTTCCTATTCATAATAATTTATTTGCTGTATTTGTATGGATAGTGCTTTAATAATTATATAAGCAAGACTATGACCTGCATAACAAAAATGTCAATACTGAAACTTTTCAAAAAAAAAAATAAAGTGATATAAAACGTATCAATAAAAACAAGGCTGATTATATTTTAAAGAAAATACTTTTCAAATAGTTTTACGCTATTAATGTAATGAGATGACTAATTTCAGTTGTTAAATTCAACATGAAAAAAACATACACTATTAACTTTACCACAGCAACAAATATAAAACTTTAAATAATTTTCTTTAAAATGTTATTGAATAAAGTTCACCATAAATAAAAATCGAACCTCCGTTTCTTTCAATGAAATGGTTTTGTTATGGCATATCAACCTTTATAGGTTATTTAACGCCAAAGCTATTCTCCTAGAAGAACAGTAGTACTATTTAACACATTGCTGGGAGGATAAGGGGGTTCATACCTTTCCCAAGAGTATTTGCCCGAAAGTGAACGTAATAGCGCGACTGGAGTACGAACTCGATTACTACGATTCCGCGGTCCAGCGTTGTAACCATTACACCACGAGGAAAAACTACTGGCATTTCATTTTGTCCTAATGGCTTGGGTAAATACATACACTTGTCCGCTGGACTCTCAAGCCTTTTCAGCATATCTCAGATAATGCATCGTTTTCCATGCAGCACATTACTAAGTCCTATATCTTCATCTTTGTTATTTTTATTATGCCGATGTATTCAAGGGGCTTCTTTGGGTCTCTTTTGTAATCTAATTTTCATATCAGTCCCTTTAAATTAGATAGAAGTAATGATTTCAATATTTCATACAAAATTGAAATTATAAGAAATTTACTTACGAAACTGGGCTTATTCTTCATTTTATATTTGAGAGACAAATACATTGTATGGGAGTAAACTCTCGGTAAAGTAGTTGCTAGCATCTGTGAGTTCGAACCCCTGTGACACAATTACGTTCACTTTCGGACTAATGCCCTTGGGAAAGGTATGAACCCCATTACTCCCCAGCTATGGATCAAATAGTGCCACGACTGATCTTCTATATGAATGGTTTGGCATTGAATAACCCACAAAGGTTTGATATGCCATTGAAAATAAGTTTCTTCATGGCACTCTGAGAGAAAGAGAGAGAGAGAGAGAGAGAGAGAAAGAGAGAGAGAGAGAGAGAAGCATTAATCGATTTATCGATCATTGATGTTTATTAATGGTCACAAACTGACGATCTGAGTAATTTTAAAACACATCAAACATTAAAATCAAATAAATATTTAAAAAAAAATCATCTATTCTTGCAAATGTTACATATAATAAAAATGACACATGTATTTACCCAACTCTTCTCCTACGAAAAGGATTTTACACATGTTAATATTTTAAACGGAGTACACTGGGTGTGTGGTTTCTTTTTCATATACTGGTTGCTAACTCAAAAACAAATGGATTTATGTCTTTCCCAAGTGAATTAGCACGAAGTTAAACGTAAGTAGCCTCCGTCTGGATTTGAACTTGGTTCTACAATTTCATTTCTCGTGATGATGACTGTTATGCTCGTAAATGACTTAGTGAAGTATTTATAGAAAAATTATTCGTAGTAATAGTAGTGTACGTGATGAAATAAAAGAATCACATACAACAAAAGATTATTTATTTATGAAATAAAATCCGTGACAGAAAGTGAATTAGAAACATGAAAACAAACCTGTACAATTTCAATGGAAGTTAATGGATGTGAATAATATTCAAATGTTTTCTTGCACAATTCAATTGAGATTTTTGTACTTTTCCAGATATACATCTGCTTTAAGTCTTAAATTCTGAATTTAAACAAGCCTTACCCCACTTTAAAAAAATTGAGATATTATCACATATCTGTGGTGGAGGGGATCGGTTGGGTAAATATATTCAGCGTGTGAAATTGCATTTGTAGATTGAACGTTTATCCAATTTAATTAAAAACAAAAATCATGGAAAATACTCGTTATGAAGCTAATTACAATAAATATCTTCGATTGGTGTATAAAAATTAAAAAAAAAAAAATGAATACACACTATTATAAAAAAAAATCAGAATATTAAAAGCTGGTTCACAGGAATTTTTTTTTTTTAATTTTGAGAATTAGACAAAAATTAAACTTGATGTTTTATTCAAAGTAAGTTCCATTTTGTTATTTGATTTTCCTAACGAGTTTTTAAAAGCAATATTCATTCATAAAAAAATAATTTTAGAGTTTAGAAAAAGCTTTAAATGGAAACCTAAGATTTCTTTAATTGGTAATGCTTTAATTTGAAAGGAGAAGGGGAAAATATTTGAAAAGATGATAGATTTGTCAACCGCACAGACAAGCAAAGGAATATGTTTAAATCTTCATAGTTTAAAAGCCTCTGATTCATTATTCAGGTAAGTTTTCTCGGTAGCATGAATCGAAATTATAAATGCTGATTTTGAAGGCAAACTGTCTTTCACAACTTGAAACAAAACAACCTATTCTTCCGTTTCTTTTCTCTGAATTCTTAAAGCCATATCTATCTATCTATCTATCTATCATAAGAATATGGATTTGTATGTAAATTAATGTGACACTTCAAAAAGGTTCATCGTAGCGTTAAAATGTTATTCGAGATTAAATCAATTTTTAATTAACTTTCTAACTATTATCGAATCAACGTTCACTCTCACCCTAATAATTATTATTTCTAAAGATTAAAACATTCTCTTATCAATAAATTTCTTATAGATTTATATAAAATCAATTATAATCTTCTCATGATGTTATTAAACTGAATCTGTGGGTGAGATTCTTTTTCTGCTGCTCTGAGGAGTATACAGTCACCTCTTTCCTAGCCATTACTCATGATTTCACTTTTACCCGGGTTGATAGAACATGTTAAGGTCCCATCCATAGGCCAAATAAACCTGTTTGAAAATTATTAGTATTAGATAAAAATACTTCAAACCATACAGTTGTTTGAAAATAATTAATATTTATTATAATTAAATAGGGATAGTTCTTTGAAATCATATTATTGCTTGTATATTATTAGCGGGTTAAAGTGATGGACTGCAGAATCGTAGTTAGCGAGTTCGTACTCCAGTCGCGCTATTACGTTCACTTTCGGGCAAATACCTTTAGGAAAGGTATGAACCCCCTTATCCTCCCAGCTATGGGTTAAATAGTACCACTACCGTTTTTCTAGGAGAGTAGCTTTGGCATTAAATAACCTACAAAGGTTGATATGTCATTAAACAAAGAAACCAAACCTATTATTAGCATAAGATAGAGATACTTCAGACGATATAAGTGCGTGAAAAATATTTGTATTGAGAATTGTTCCTTGAAGCTTACGAGTTATTATTATTATTATTTGATACTTGAAAGCATATAGCTGCTTGCAAAATGATCAACTTCGGCATTAAATATTACAAAAAGGTTGATATGCCATTAATGAAACCAACAATTATTCATAATGTACCTGACATGAATTGAAAAGCTGAAAAAGAAATTTTAAAGTAGTGTAGAGAATTTAAATTTTATGATCTATTTTAATTCTGTAGTCAGAGAAGTTTGATTTGCTTTTTTAACTTAATTTTCTGCTCTTAAAATTGTTTCTTGTTTAAGAAAATACTCTCATTTGGGAAAATTGAGAAAAATCCAATTTGAAGTCTAAATTAACATCACCCTCTCAGGATTTATACTTCATATAAAAGAAGAAAATAATTTACGTATGTATTCAAGTAAGTCTGTCCCCGAAAGACGTTACTTGATCAGGGTGTTATCCTAAAAAAAAAAAAAAAAAAAAAAAAAGAAGAAACAGAAAACTAATCTAATCTAAGATACTTTTCGAAACAAATCACAACACAAATTTACTGTCAATAACTCGCAGATAGAGAATTTTCTTTCACAGTAAAACTGTTTATTTTCTCAATTAATAGGCTTCTAATTGGTGAATCTCTTTTCTATTTTTGTAGCCTGTGCGGTTCTTCCATAAATTTAGAAAATAGCCCTGACGGTAGGTTTTAGAAATCACTGACTGTATGCCCTGTAGCTGAGTAAATACCACTCAAAAGTAGTTCTGGTTTTGGCACTAAACTGCATTTGATGGTGAGACTCCAGTTCTGGAAATCTGTGAAGTGTAGAGGGTATCTTCATAGCCATTAATCCCAGGTCTACTCTGGTATCGTCTAGTCTATGTGTTAGATAGATATGCATATATATATATATATACATATTCGACGGGACTGTATAAAAAATCTTAATAAACACGTACACAAATATATAGATATGAACGTAAAATGAACTAATCTCGAGGAATAAAATAACACTTGACGCCTTAACATGTCATTGAAACCACTCAATCATAAATTTAAGAATTCGTCAGAATGTCGGGCTGTGGGCTTTCCGCGTCTCAAATAATCGAGAAGTAGACTTTCTAGTGTCTGTCACCTTTTCAGGTAACGTAGGAGAAATGAAGTTGGATTCTATTGCATCTGTTACAATAAAGTATCATTGATCTGATTGAACAAAGAATACAGACACATGTCTTTTCCTCATGTATTCTTTCAAGGATTTGACAAATTCACTCATAGATAGTAAATAACTTGTAGATGTGGGAAAATAGATCGAATTGCATAAGGAAGAAGTTTCCTGGTTGGAAGATACAGCAGCAAACCACAAAAAAGAGGCTGATATTTTTGAATTCGTCAAAAGAAAAAAAAATCAGTGAACATCTTAAAAATTAATACGTTCTTGTAAATGTACAAAAAGAAAGAAAATACTTCAATTCCATCGTTCTTCAAAAAAGTGAATGGCTAAGATTTGAATGAGAATGTTTTGTCGTTCACTTCTTATTGCATCATCTGCATTTAAGGCTATACAATCGATCGATCTTATTACAAAACACAAGTAGTAAACCTGATTTGTACAAATTGATCAAATAAATCTATTAAGTGAAGCTAATGTATTTTATTTTGACACCTGTCCCGAATCTTGATTCACACTTTTATTGAATGGGGTGCAATTAACAGCTAAAAGTTTTATGCTTCTTCAGACAAAATTGCTTTCCGAAAATCTAATTTGAAAATAATAAATCATCGTTACGTATTTTTTTTTATGAGATAATTTTTTTTCATTGGAAAATATTTGTTTTACCATTTTTTGTCCCATGTGGAATTTTTTCTGTGGAAAACATTACTTGGTTTTACCATTTTTGTCGCATGTGGGATTGGTACACTTTTAGAAATTCCTTCTTTTTCTATTTGGATTTTGGAAAGAATAATGAGTATACTTATAGGATTGATGATACCTTCTGCTTTGCAGTTTTCGTAGGCTAATCGATTTAATCTTCCGCCAAGCAACAGGGTTTTTCTGGTTCAGTTTGTAAAATTAGCTATTTTTTTCTGAAGCCACAATGAGCATGAGTTTGAGTCTCACTGAGTGCTATCGTTTCTATCTAATACACAATCGTTACTCGGTGTCGAAAATTGAGTTGTCGTGTAAAGTGTGGTGAAAAGGTGACAAAAAACTGGCCAAAAGATGAAAGAAAATATTAGATAACTGTTGATAATGACGATAAAAATGACATATGTCTCATCGGAAGTAATACTGCATATACATGAGTTTATTGAATCAGATTAGTTAAAAGTGTGAAATTTCATTTCTATCACATTTTAAACGTACTTGCACTTCCTACTATAACGAGATCTATACAAGATCGAATATGTCATTAACGAGCAAACAAGGATGGAAACTGAAGTTTTGTAATTTTCAATTAATTTCTTATTAAGTTAAGTACATAAAATGGATTAAGGGAGTTTTAAGATCGTATTCCCCTTAACATGGAGAAAATCTATCTACTTTGAAAATCTGAGATAAACTGCATTTTACGAGGGGTCGGGCACGATATTTTTGAGAATTCTACGTAATTAAAAGCTCAAACGAATACCGCATTGTGTCCCACAATTTTTAAGCCAGTTGTGGAAACAATTTTCAAAACCGCATACCTTGAGGTAATAAAGCAACAGGTATGTTCTCCAAAATTGTCTTCATTTAAGAATCACGCACACAGCTTTTGTCATTCCAATGCCAACGTCTTTGATTTGCCTGTCCTTCCTGAACTTTAAAAGACAAGAATTTAAGTAAGCCTCTTTAGAACAAGAGATAAAAGTTCTTCATCAATAGCAATTTCCGTATAAGAAATATCCTACCTGAAGTCAGACAGCTTGATTACTTCCCCTGTCTTTTCAAGCTTAACTGAGAAAATTCTTGCTAATCCCTATTGTCTGTAAATGTTTCCCCTGTGTAAGCAGTATGCAGGGATCTTTGTCAGAGAGAATTCAGAAAGAAATTGATATTCTATGCTGCAGTTTCAAATGTAGGGTAAAATCGTAATAATAGCAAATATCACCTCATCTCACAGTAGCCTCTATTCTGTAGCCTTATATTCTAGCTGTTTGATGAATACATTCTCCAGTCATCTTCAGGTTACTGTATGCGAAGAGCCGCTGGTTTTCTTCTACTTGAAATGAACTACTATATTTTCTTACTTGCTTTTCTGGTTCATGTACAGAAAAAGATCATGATTCGTTTGTAAATGCTTGATTAAAATCATAACTATATTTCGAGTGACCCACTGCATTTAAATTGAACTTATTTCTTTAAATTGAACTTATTTGTCAATAATCATTTGTACAAAGTTTTATCACATCAAATATTCCAATCTAATACAAATAATTTCCACTGGTTCATTTGATCTAAAGTATTCCTATCTAATACAAATAATTTGTATGGTTTCAAGCATTTCTACTTAATATAGTAATTTATACACAATTGTATTCTTTAAAGTAACTATTCGCATTTAATAATAATCATTGATCTGCATTCGGTTCTATGAATTAAAATATTCTAATCGAATTCTAATGATTTTCAGATCAATCTATCAGATCGATCCATAAGACCCAAACAGGTACTGCCAATCCAGATTAGAGTGGACTTTGGAGTAATGACAAGAAAGGAGTTACTCAACACTTCAAAGTGCTCCTTTATTAAAACTTCACCAACTCATGCAGTTAAGTATCATATTAAGGACAACTTCTTTTTTATTGGAGTCTTACTCGTCTGCAGATAATCCAGTCAAGATATTCTTCGTAACACACCGACAGAGCGAATTTATTTTGGGGATAAGCTCTATTTGTTTCTTCAGAAGAATTACGAGGATAATTAAATAAGTTTCCAGACTTTTTTCGAATGGGCACTTTTATTGATAGTACACACATGAAACTCTAGTCCTCTTCGAGGTAATCTCCTCCGGCTGCAATGCACTTGTTATACCGTTCTAACAACTTCTGGAAGGCCCCATGAAACTCATCTTGTGTGAGCGTGTCAATGACTTACGTCACACCCTCTTTCATCTCATCAATTGTCTCATAACGAGAGCCTCTTAGCTTAGGGAATAACCAAAAAGTCTCTGGGAGCAAGGTCTGGATTATATGGAGGATGAGGAACTGTCTTGATGCCCATCTTGGTCAAATAGTCTGTGACAAGTATGGAGTTGTGGACTCGTGCATTATCCTGGTGGAAATGCCACTGACCCGATTAAAAGAGTGCTGGCCTCTGCCCTAGGAATCTCTTCCTGAACTTCCTTAAAACCTCAATATAGTAAGCCTAACCCTAACCCTAACCCTTTGGTCAATCAACTCTGGATTATTGACTTCCTTGCTCCTATAACATATCTCATCATCCCTCACAGATTCCCTGCCTTCCTTGAATCTATTATGCCTCTCAAAAACTGATGCTCGATTCATGCAAAATGGTCGAAAAGCAGTCTGAATCATTCCATACGTTTCTCTGGCATTTCTTCCCAGTTTAAAACAACATTTTATTGCATATCGTTCTTGTAAAGTGTCCTCACGTCCAGATTGCATTTTTTAAATTCACCAGCTGTGACAATCAGGATTTAGTAGGGTGTATTCCAATTGCTGCTGTAGCTGTTCATTTGAACTTGAAATCATAAAAATTGGTCAGTCATCTCATATGATGTATAGAAATAACATAGTAAATTTTCAAGAGTCTACGACAATTTTAAATGCCTGTACAAAAAAGTCTGGAATCTTATTGAAAGCACCACGTATCAACGACAGTATTTAGTGTATTTTACAACATTTAACTTCTTTCTTTACAACATTTAACAACATTTAACTTCTTTATTTTACAACATTTAACTTCTTTCTTTAGTGTATTTTACAACATTTAACTTCTTTCAGAGCTTTCAATCTTCTCTCAACAAACAATAGGATGACTATTTAACAATTATTAACGATATTAACTAAATATGACATTTTATCGTTTTATCGTTGTCAAGATTTAATTATTTAAAAAGAAAAGCACGCACACAAATCTTCCATGAGAAATGACAGTGTATTACAGTGAGATATTAGCGTAGAATCTACATGACTAAACAGCTGAAATCTTGAGATGATCAGAACAAAATGTACACAGCTAAATATTTTAAAAGTCTTATATAATAAAAACTAAAAGAAGAAATAATGTGACATTGCAAACATTCATACAGACGAATAAACAAAAGATTAACAAGTAGGACATTACTAGAAATCCAGAAGGTCTACCTATGAGACTGAAAAAGAAATAGTCAGGGAAATATAAAAGGAATCCACTGACCTTTGTTATTAACTCTAATAAAACAGTAGACAAATTCACCTTCCTAGGAAGCAGCCTCTCATGAACCGAAAAGGACATCGACACGCGGTTAACGAAGGCATCGACAGCTATCGATAAGCTATCGATCATATGGAAATCAGACCTGACCAATAAAATGAAACGCAGTTTCTTCCAGGCAGCGGTCGTATCGATACTGCTAAATGGATGCACTACTTGGACGCTAACTAAACGGCTGGAAAAGAAGCTAGACGGCAGTTACACAAGAATGCTGCGAACAATATTGAACAAGTCATGGCAGCAACACCCCACAAGGCACCAACTATACGACCACCTGCCTCCCAACACGAAAACTATCCAAGTTAGACGAACCAGACATGCAGAACACTGTTGGAGAAGCAGGGACGAACTCTTAAGTGATGTACTCCTATGGACCTCCATGTATGGCCGGGCAAAAGCAGAACGACCAGCTGGAACATACATTCAGCAGCTATGTGAGGATACAGGATGTATCCCTGAAGACCTGCTAGAGGTGATGAATGATAGGGAGAAGTGACCAGAGAGGGTCAGGGATATCTGTGCTAGCAGCATGACATGATGATGATATAATTCCATTAAATAGATACACAGGGTATTTCAAGGTTGCAACTGACCGTTTTAAAGAACGCATACATCGACTTAGTTCAAGACTTGATTGCTAATTTTAATTTCAGGTTTCCTAATAAAAATGTTCTTTCTTCTTTATTCAAATCGTATGAGTTGAATATGGTAGCCAAAAATATACGTATAGAAGAGAGTAGGCTTCTTTATTTATCTATCGGTGGTTATCGAAGGAGATAGATTTGGTGACCCTAGTCTTGAACGAGTTTGTTTGCGTTTCACTTGGTGCTAATACTGTTTTGGAAAGGCATGTTTTTCCTTAGTAATTAGTAAATATTTCGGCAGATTGGGTTCTTTAGTCTTGGTTAGGCAACCCATCTTAGAAAATAAAAACATTGAATTCAAACCGGCTTTACACTGCTTAAAAGCTTACCTTAAGACTCATTCAGCCCGAAGAGAAAGGGTTGCGTAAATACGTATTTCTAAGATGAAAACCAAAATTCGTAGCAAATAATTCCAGAAAAAATGCTTTCTCTTTTTCTTGAATCGATAAAATGCTATTTACAACAATGTTGGATCATAAACTGATCGAAATTGGTGTGATCGAAGATTCTAATGGAAAATCCATTTTAATTACAAAGGTATCACGCACATACACACACACACACACACCTGCAAACGCACACACACACACACACACACACACACACATGCAAACACACACATACAACAAAATTTAAAGCTGCACCAGATTAAAATCTAACGTGTAGTGATTACAAACGCTAAATCAACAGCTGAAATAAATAAAAGTTTAAATAAAACATGAATAAGTCAAATCCCACATGTCTTCTGTGACATCGACTAATTTCAAGTAGGCCAATATGAATTAGAAGAAAAGGAGTAAATATTACTATTAATTATACTACAACCTGCTTCTAGTTTAAGAAAATGTTAGGTCAAACAATAATAAAAGAGGAGCGGAAAGTAGGATTAGTCAAGTGAAAATAATTATGAGTAATCATATTTGATTAACCAAGGTAATTATCTGCAGTCAAAGAGAATAATTTGGAATGTCTTTCAGGAATTTTACGTTACAAAATTCAACTACGACCTCTTGACGTAAGTGGGAGAAACGTATAGTTATATCGTCAGCTTTTCTTACTCGTGGTTGGAGGGCAGAATTATGAGAATGGCAGTAAGAATCGAACTCACCATCAATATTCTGCTCACATGATTTCTTAACCATTTTACTTTGTGACTTGACTTAGTAATATATATATATATATATCGGTGGATTTTTTTATTAGGAATTATATAGGGATCAGTGGTCTTTTTCAATAATTTCTAATTTTCAAAGGGGAAACACACATTAACGTCAATCCTTCGCGTTAGAAAAATAAATCAATAGCCCATCAATCATTTCTTGAGCATAGGATCCTCGCCACTTATTTCTTTAGCATGTTGTTGAAAGGTTGTTGTAAAGATGGAAGTTGTGTTACTTGAGACAACCGTATAAAGCTATGTTTAATTTCGAGTCCTCTTTAAGAACCTTGTCTTTTTTTACTGTTCTCAATGAAAAAAAAAATCAACAACGTCGTGGGGCTATGATTTCTCTAATCGAAATCTGTGGCAATTTCTCTAGTCTGCTGCCATCCTGGTATGCGACGACTCTGTTTTTCTGATAATAAAATAATAACGGTTAATGACGTCATAGACCCATCTGATACCCTTGATTTTTATCAGGGTAAAAAAACGTACTATAGAACTCTTCTTACCCAAATCCAGAGTTTATATTTATATAAAGAAATATAGTTTGTTTAACGAAACTACAATGGACTTTAGAAACGTGTTGAGTAGACCAAGTATAGAGATGAAAACGACATGGGGACTAATAATAAAAAAGAGCTAAACGAAAAACAGCTGCAGTATGATCAAAGGTAAAAAAAAATCGTACACAACAGCAGTGATTTGTATCTCATAGGGTGGTGGAAACTTTAGGCCTATAAGTCTCCAAAATTAACTCTGAATTGTCCTGCAGGCCACATGATCCAATAGATGAAGGCATTTGGCTGAAAACTCGTAAGTGAAATTATCGGGCGGTTTCAGGTTCAATCCTGACAACGGGTAAATTACGAGGAATAGTGTAACCTAACACTTGCACATTGTTAACGGAAATAGAACAATCTGCTCTAGGGGATTAAGTGAGGGGTTTAGTTTCATGTTCTGAGAGGGTTCTCAAGTTCGACATGAAACACCAGAAAAAGGACGCATCAGCCGATACGTTGTAAGTATAAGAATAAAGACTATTGTCCAAATATTGTAAGTACTAAATACTAACTCTATTTTGGAAGCAAATAATATTCTGACATTCCTACTTCTAATCCTGAATATTTTGTTTATTTAATTATTTTCATAACACAGAGAAATTTCCTTCTCAACTAAGTCGTGCTTCTGTGTGTGTCTGCGTGTTTTGTATAAAATACACATGTTATTTGTGTTATTATGAACTACCTAATCGATAATGAACTCTCCTTCCGTCATAAATACTTACCCTAATTAACTCTTGGAGAGTCTTCCTCCCAGCGATGGGCTGGGACACACCTCGGTCGCCCGTGTTGGACGGAACACGGATCTGGTCGGGTGTGTCCTGGCTCCGCAAGCAGTTTGTCGAGGTGCGTTTTGACTGGCATCATCGAACCTCAGGATGCCGGCCCCAGGCTCTAACCCTCCTTGGAGGGGCGAAGTTTATTGCCTGGCGCTTGAGGTGCCTCTTTTTAAGGGAATGCCAACGAAATCCAATGCATTTTTGGAGCTACCAGGCGTGTCTGGGCTACGACTTGCGCCCGGACACATCTAAAAAGGTCTGGTACCACAGTCGTCCGGTCGGTGGGACGAACGATAAATACCGTCTTTCTTCCAGCAGTCAAACCTGACAATTTCGGTCGGACACTTCTACTTGCTGTGCTCATGCTTTTATTTTGTATATATGTTCTGTTCATTCAATACACTTGTTCCACCTACTCTTTCTTCTTCCGTGTCTTCTTTCCGGCCCTTCATCATCATCATGTCTTGCGACTAGCACGGATATCCCTGACCATCTCTCTCCATGTCTCCCTATCATCGCCTCTGGCAGGTCTTCAGGGTTACATCCCGTATCCCCACATAGCTGCTGTATGTATGTTCGAGCTGGTCGTCCTGCTTTTGATTGGCCATATGCGGGGGTCCACAGGAGTACATCACTTACGAGCTCGTCCTTGCTTCTCCAGCAGTGTCCGGCATATCTAGTTCGTCTAGCTTGGATAGTTTTCGTGATAGGTGGTAGGTGACCGTATAGTTGGTGCCTTGTGGGGTGTTGCTGCCTTCACCATATCATACATGCTCTCACATGCATGGTATGTAGTTGTATCGTTGGTGTAACTGTTATTGACTTAAGAACTGAAATCGATGTTCCTAACTCAAAGCTTCAACAAGGCTTTTCATGTTTCACTTCCCGCTAATGCTATTGAGAAAGGTATGAGACTATCACTTTCCTTTGCTCTATTATTAAATCGTTGTGTAGGCTTTGTCCTTTAACCTTGGTTGGCAATCGTTATAGGAGAAGAACACCTCTTAAATTAAAATCTCAGTTCTTTTATAACAGTATAATTGCTAAAAAAATCAATATATCGGCGTGAATAGAATAATCCGATGAACGTCTTTCAACTGATGATTGTATCCTAATCAAAGAACACATTCTCAAATCTAACGTGATTTTTTTTTCATGTACCAAGGATCGTGTGCCCGTTTGTCATAAAAGTTTTTTTATCAATCTCAATGCGAGTGAAACAATCGTAATATCGGTCGTATTTCTTAGAAACTTGAAACTGAAATCGAACAGCTAATGCTTTTTGTTATTCAGTCATATAGTCAAATATTATCACCTAATTCGACCAATCTTAATGAGGAATCCACTATAGCCCAACATTTATTTGCTAAACCGTACTACTCCAATCCTTTAAGAGCAGTGATTTTTACTATACTGGTCCGTGCATAAACCGTCTTTCAATTTCATGTGTTGGAATCTTTTTATAGATCATCTCAGCAAATTGGTCTTTATAGATAAAAGGAATTTCTATACAACCTACAGCTTAGTAGCGGTTCCAGATTACTGATATTATATCCAGTGTAAATATTTTTTTCTTTTAATCTTCTAGATTTTGTTGAAGTTTTTTTTTTTTTTTACTTTTTTCCCACTTATTGTTGACTGCGTATATTCTTAGTTGTTTTGATCCTGCTGCAGTCTCCTGATGAAACATAGGTGAAATTTTTTTTTTAAGAATGAATCCATTTTACGACCTGCGTAATGCAAAGTTCTTCTAACGAATTGAGCATTCGGGTATCTGTTACTGTAAAATGTAAATAAGCAAAAGTTAATACATATGCGTTAAATTCCCAAAATGGCTGAGCGGCAATTTATCGGCCTAACGTAAAAGTTAGGCATGTTTTGATTGCAGCTTGATGCGTCAAACATCTTTAGCCACACTGAAGATTTGTGATAAAACAGTCTGCCTGTGGTTGACAATATATATATATACATATATATATAATAATCCACAGACATAATATATATATATATATATATATATATATAAGGGAAAAAATGTAAATAAGAAATACTGCTTGATACAATAATAGCCGGGTTGGTTTAAAGCCTAAAGCTAGCAGAATTAGTGACACTAGAAGGAGGTTAGTTTTCATTTCATGTGTTTTACACAAACATGAGAAAGAAATTGGAGGAAAGGAGCTGATCACTTATTTATATGTTTGTACCTATGACATTTATATTAAAAAAAATGTATATTATAAAGAGTAGTCTAAATAGTGGAGAGTGAACAAAAGAACTAGATATTGCCAAATTTAGATGACACAGAGAATCCTTATTATCATGTGTACTATTAGATAGCAATTGATTTCTTTTGTTCAGTAATGACATTTCAGAACTGTCTCGGAGGGAAAATCTTTTTGACAGAATATGTCGTTATTGTCACCTCCTTTTTACACTTCGACTTTTTTTCAGAAAATCCCAGTTTATTACGGGAGATTCATCCATTACATCTTTTATTTGGTTGGTTGGTTGGGTTTAATGGCATATCAACCTCTATAGGTTATTTAATGCCAAATCCTGTTTACACATATTTACGGTTTGTAAACGCATAATTTAATGATACCATACTAAAACCAAATAACCCATTCACTCGCTTACGAGTAAATATTTTCAAGTATTTTTATATGACATTATTTAGTGATGATAGTTTAGTGATTACATCTTTTATTTATCATGTATGTTTGAATAATGCTGAAGTGTTGGCATATCTTCTGTTAATAAAGACACGTACATTTATGGTTATATATATATATATATATATGGATAATTAAAATAGATATTTGTTTGGATTAGCATAATTTAAAAATATAGTTAATCAGAAAGATTAAGATTTTACCCCTGAAACGAAATTGTGTTTGGGACCCAAAGTATCCTTAGGTTGAAAAAGTCTTTTTGCTTTCTCTAAAATACTCAGCAGCAGAATATCGGCGAAAAAATGGTTGAGAAATGTGGCGTCAAAATATCCCATCACTCTAAATTGCTGCTTTCCAGATAAATTTAAAACTAGATCTGTCAAGAATATGGCGTCCTCTTCGTCTCAATCTAAATATTTGTATTGATCTATAATCTTAAATGCTATATATATATATATATATATATATATATATATACATATATATACATATATATATATGTATGTATGTATGTATGAATATGAAAAAACAAGGTCTTCATAGGATGATTTTATTTATAGTTAGAATTATTTTCCAAAGTTAAACATATCTGTTTGGGTGTATTAATTTTTAAATGAAGCAAAAGATGAAAAAGTTTTAAACATTCTATTTCTGTTGGTAACATTCTGTTTCAAATTTCTGTTATGTTATTTGAGTTCAAAATTTTATTTTAAAAACGTAATGTTTTTCCTTGAAAGATGATAAAATAGTTAACGTTTGCAAATAATTCAAACTGTAAATAAATTCATCTTAAGAATATCTTAGGTTTTTTCATATTTGCACGTTTTCATACTGTCAGGTTTATTTCTAGTCTTCCCAGGAAAAAATATATAGGATTATTTGGAATAACAATAAGGTTCTTTTAGTTCAGGTAACATATCACAACAGTCATAAATGATTAGCTTCTTCAATAGTTTTTTAAACATCTTTTGATAACAGTTGCTTATTTTATTGGATAATAATCTGAAATCTATAATCATTATTTTCTCTTTTGAAAATGTTTTAATTCGTGAGATAGCAAAATTCTGTTATTTCTTCAAGAATACTGACAATTCATCTATTAACTCTACCTGCTGATGACTTGACGACCACTGGCAATAAAATGACGACCTCAAGGCTCTCCGGTCTTCTTAAGTTATCACGAAACCGACTTTTCAAGATTTGGATCTCTTCATTTGGAATTGAATGGAGAGAAAGAACGCCTCGATCCTTGAGTAGTCACATGCTAAATTTGCAGCTGAATGACTATTTTCTTTGGGCAGTAAATGGACATCAGTATGGAAGACAATCAACATTGTTGGCAAGAGGAAATCTAGAACAAAGAGAACAAGAATTTGGCCTGAAACTACTCAGTAACTTTGAAGTAGATTTCCTCGATGAAAGACTAAGGGATAAGAGATGGCAACAATGTTATGAAAGTAAGACAAACATTAATCTTGAAGGAAATTTTAAAAATGCATTTCATTCTAAATATTAATAAAGTATAAATCTATTTTAGCTCATCTCTTTCAATTCGTCGAAAATTGTTTTTTCAAACATTTAGAAGCTTTTATCGGAGGGAAAAATTTATTTTCCAACACACACGCACACACACACACACACACACACATATATATATATATATATATATATATATATATATATATATATATATATACGTGGTGCCTTCAAAAAGTTTCCAGACTTTTTTGTATTCGCATTTAAAATTGTCATATACTCTTAATTCAGTATGTTATTGCTATACATCTAATGAGATGACTGACCAATTTTTATGATTTCAGGTTCAAATGAACATCTACAGCAGAAATTGGAATACTCAAGCCTGGCTGTCACGGCTGGTGAATTTCAAAAATGCATACTGACACTTTAGAAGAACAATATGCAATTAAATTCTGTATTAAACTTGGAAAAAATGCCACAGAAACGTATGAAATGCTTCAGACTGATTTTCGATCATCTTGCATGAATCAAGCATCAGTTTTTGTGTGGCATGAGAGATTCAAGGAAGGCAAGGAGTCTGTGAGGGATGACGAGAGGTGTGGGAGGAGTAAGGAAGTCGATAATCCAGTCTCCTGCATTTTTTGTCCGTCTTATTTGGATGGGTTTAGAGATGAGAGGTCGGTGGCAGTTCAGCTGCTGTTTCGTGGGCTGTTGCTTCCAGTATTTGTTCAGTATTGCTCGTAGCATCCTTGTGCAAATCCCGTCTAGCTTTTTCTTTGCACGATTTGTCAGCGTCCATGTGGGGCAACTCTATAATAGAATTGACACAACCGCCGCTTAGAAAAAATTTAGTTTTGTTTTATCTGAAAAGTTTGACTTCAATATGACCGATAACCTATTGATAGCTGTCCATGCCTTCGCTAGTTGCATATTGATGTCCTTTTCAGTAGATGCGAAGCTGCTTCCGAAGTAAGTGAACTTGTCCACTAGATTTAGAAAACCAACATTATGTGTGTAAATGTCCCATTTTGATTTAAACACATGTACTCCGTTTTGTCTGAATTTTCATAAAGCTCAATGCCTATTGCTGCCTGCTCCAGATTATACAACATGAATTTGGCTGGGGTGGTGCATTTGTTTGAAACGCTATGTCATCTGCGTAGACTGCGTCCGTAATAGTTTGTGAGTTTCATTAGATTTATGGACGTTAGATGTCGGTAGTCTAGTCAGGTTGAGAACAGATATGGGGCTAATGTATCGCCTTGTAGAACACCAGCAACAATGTCAATGAAGTCTGTGTCTCCATCCGGAAAGCGAACTTTTTCATGTTTTTTATAGAGCATCATTCTGGCTGTGATAGTTTCTTTGGGGACAAAGTATTTGCTCCATCTTCCCTATGTGTATGGAGTAAAACGACTCGGAGAAATCAACAAATAAGAGTGGCACCTCGGTATTTCTTGTTGTAAAGCCTTCTAAAATTCGACGGATTGTAAGAATCTGTGATGTTGTGGATCGATTTCTCCGAAAATCATTTTGATTCCTCTTAAAATGTTTTTAATTTCTGGTTTGGTGCGATTGATTTGCAGAGCGTTTTAAATCTTAGCCACTACGGAAGTAAGGGTTAAACCACAGTAGTTTTTAGCAATTCCGAGATCACCTTTCTTGGGGAAAGGGAGGGTGCAGCATTTTGTTCATCTCTTTATTCTGTTCTGGTTATATAAGGCGCAGCAGTATCGAAGCGGTAGGTCGTAGAATTTCCCTGCTTCTATAATTCTTGGGATATTTCATCAAGACCGGCAACTTTCCTGTTTTTAACTTTTGAAAGTACTACGTTGAGTTCTTGCTGAGTAAACTGTCCAAGTTGATTTTTAGTTATTTTTCTGATTGGTTTATCTGAAAATTTAGGGGATTTTCCAAGCAAATTCTTGAAATATTCTTTCCACATGTGTATTTGTTCTTCTTGGCTGAAAGCTTTTAATTTAGCTCTGGAGGTACTCTTCCTTGTACTCACTTCATTTATTGTCTGCTACGTTATTTGAGATTGTCTATCTTTAACTGAATTTGTAATTTCATTGATCTGGTCTTGCATGTCTTCTATTTGTTCTTTTTGGTATGAGTTAATTTATGCCTTGTTAAGTTTCTGAGAGTTGGGTTCCTTTTATTACATAGCGGTACTGTTTTCACGTTATCTCGTTTTATCCTAACTGCCAATGTCTCCCACGGAACTCTATGTTTGGCTCTTAGTTTAGTTGGTATGCATTCTGCTGCTTCCATGTGGGTTTTGACGAAGTTCTCATATTCGTCATTTGGAGTAAGTGTTTCGGATACCTCCTGAAGATCACTGAATTTGTTTTTTTAGTATTATCGTATATTTATCGCTTTTATCTATATTATTATGAAAGGACCAGTCATTGTGTGTGGTTTTAGTTGTTTGAATCATATTCCTGCGTAGGCTCAGACATATCTTTGCTGTGACAGTTCTGCGATCAGAAGACACCTTTAAATGAGAAATATGCCCTACAATTCAAAGCGCTTTTAATCCATTTCTTTTTCATAAGGATGTAATTTATCTGTGCTTTAGCATAGTATGCGTAAGTGTAGGTCCATAGTTTTCCTTTCCATTTCTGGAATTTAGTATTAAGGCATTATAGTCAATGTTACGTGTTCCTAATTTCTGTTTGACAAGTTGTGTAAGCAGAATTTTTGGTTTTTGTCTTTACCTATTTTAGCATTCATGTCTCAAACGATGATTAGAATGTTTTGCTAGGGAATGCTACGAACAAGGGAGGATAATTTTTTATAGAAGATGATGAGGCCCGTTTCATCACTAGCATTAGTTGGACTGATGCAGGAGATGATCATTGTACTGGGGTTGCCGTTAAACGTAGCTAGCATCATTCTCGGTCGTATTTTCTCCATGCTGTTAAGTGATTTTAGGGCGTTAGGGCATAGAAGCATCCCTATGCTACCTAAGACAGCATTGACATTTCTCATGCAGTTGCTGAGATGAATATCCATTCATTGCCAGTATCGAGATATTTTTTCTACAGTGCTATGATAGTATCAGTGTTCTTGTACGTATACTATGTCTGTATTATGCTCTGCCGCAGACACTGTCAGCTCTGACAGTCAGCTAATTCTGTTAAAAGTTCTAACGTTAAGTGTGGCTGTATATACTGTGCTTTTACATTTAAGTAATCTATATTGGGACTCCTATGGACCCCCTCATATGGCCAAGCAAAAGCAGGACAACCAGCTTGAACATACATACAGCAGCTATGTGAGGATACGGGATGTAGCCCTGAAGACCAGCCAGAGGCGATGAATGATAGGGAGAAGTAGAAAGGGTCAGGGATATCCGTGCTAGCGGCACGACATGATGATGATGATGATGATATTTGGGTTTTAGTTCTGTAGTTGATTTTTCGAACACTGGAGCCAGGGCTCCGACCTCAGCAGAACGGGCCCCTTGTTTACCTGTACGAAGGGCAATGCAGCTTGGACATATTGCTTGAGTGAGAGTCATGGTAATCTTTTGATGGCTGTATTTTTATCTTATCCATTGACGCCACACTTATAGATGAGAGTACTTGTTTCCTGACTGAAATATGTGATCCTGGCCCTAGACCTGTGGGGTTATTCCGCCCATCATCAGGTGAAGTTTACCATTGGCCTGGCGTTAGGTTCACCCGCCTTACTTGACATCCAAATTGCTGCTTCCCAAGGCTTGAAAGAGATAAGGGATATTCTAGCTATTTAAACTTCCTCCTCATCATCATCTAGTCGCCATGACAACACAAATTCCCTAGAATTTATTTCTCAATCTTTCTCTCTCTCTTTCTCTCACAATCGGTATCTTTTGGTCATCACTATTTGCAGGTCCACTAGACTGCACCCAGTGTCCGTACAGTGCTGATATAAGTCTTTGCTGGTCAGCTAACTTTGGTGTACCCATGTGTAGGAGTTTATAGGAGAACGTCGTTAATGAGTTTGTCTTTACTTTCCCAGCTGTACCCAGCATTTCATGTTAGTCTTACTTGGATGGCTTCTGAGAGTGGAGGCAAATGGCCGTACAGCTGCTATTTTGTTGGGTACGGTTTTCAGGATTTGTTTAAAACCAAACGCGGCATCTTTTTGTTGTTCCAATCTTTTTATTTTTTTCTCGAAACATATCTTTAAAGTCTCTGGGGCACAGTAGTACTTATACAGCTACAGCTTGAAGAATTCCCGTTTTATTTTATCAGAGATAAAATATCCAAATGATCGACAAGCTTTCAATTGCAGGTTCATGTCTTTCCCACGAATTACTATACAGGGATGTTATAAAAAACCGGGTCTTTATTTTATTGTATTATGATTTGAAATAATGCTACATTCAATAATTGTATTTTTATTATGTATATTGACTAGCATTTTAGAATCTTTTGGATGAAAATCCTTTTTGCTCAGTTGGCTGGGGTTATAGAATACACAGACTGCACCACATTAAATGAACACGGCCATACGAGTTCAAATCCTGGACGAGACTGATTGCATGTCACATAGCACTAATACCCTTGGGAAAGGTATGAATCCAATTATTCTCCCTCCAGCTATGGGTAAATAGTAGGACAGACTAGGTTCTTCGGCTTTGGTTAGGCAACTAGTCTAGGAGAAGGAAAACTCTGAATTCAAACCTGTTAAACTCCGCTTAAAAATTGACCTTGGGTCATATCCTGCCCGAGCAGAGGGGGTGGTAAATAGTACCTCTGCAGAGGGGTAAGACCCCCACCCCAATGAGTGTCCTGGATATGACAGTAAACAATCTGATAGTGCGGTTCCAGTGATGTTGGATCTTTGGGGAATGCGGAGCACCACTTCATTGCCATTGCTCCCAGGTCCACTCTGGCCCGGCGTGGTAGCACCTGATTGGGCCCTATCTACGGGTTAAATAAAACTAACGGCATACTTATGCAAAACTGAATTTTTTGACTAAAGTGAATATCTTTAAATAGAAATGTTTTTGACAATTAAACCGAACTTACACTTAAACTGCGAGCTCATGCTAAACTGAATTATTCGAAATGGAACTATTTTTGAAACTGTACTTACACTAAACTGATTTGTTTATTATAGAACTGTTTTGACTTTTAACTGCGTGTAAACAATATATGTACTTATACTAAACTGAATTAGCTGAATTAGAACTGTTGGACAAAACTGAATAGCTTGAAAAAGAAATGTTTTTCTCAATTAAACTCTACTTACACTTAAACTGCGTATTTATCCTAAACTGAATTGTCTGAAATAGAACTATTTTCATAAAAATGAATTTGGCGTTAAATAACCTACAAAGGTTGAACCAACCTAAAATCCTATTTCACCATTACGTTTCTATCGTGGCCATTTCTGTAATTTAAAAAAAAAGACAGAACCCTACCAAGTGAGTAACCTATAGATAAACTAAATTCTTGTTTTTCAAAAAAACATATTATTGTATTGAAAAAAATCAATTTTAGTGCACAATATGCGAATTTTGATTATTTTGTTGACTGATAAATGTAGTCAAATATTAGTTTTTCTCAAGATTATTTTCTTAACATTTAACGTATTTATAAACCGAAATATCAATATATAAAGATTATTTTGTCTAGACTAGCTTAAGTTTTGTTTATTATTTATTTTGTTGAGTAAATCTCCAGAGCTCTTCATGTGCGAACTGCAAATTGTAACTAAAAGAGAGGTTACTATTTTAGCTAAAAACTCGGCTATTTAATAAAGTCAACTGCCTACAGTAGAAATAATTGAAACTGGTATCTTCTGACACTGCTCACCTGGAACCATAGAGACTCAATGCCTCTATCCGCTGCGCCATTGGGCCGGTTTCAATCCCTACCCAAGCCGGTCAGAGGCTTATTTGGTCAAAAACGTGGTGCGATAGACAACAACTATGGAAGGCAGTAATTACTGGGGATACGCTTACAATACTCAGCATTCCTATCTGAGGTCGCGGTTAATCATCTGAAGAAGGCGAGAGATGAAATTTGGTCGAAACGTTGCGAGAAGAAACAACAACAAAAAAAAACTACCAAGATGAGGATAAAAAGTCCGCAATAAATAAATAAAAATTAATTCTCAGATAATAATTCTCTTACAGTGTGTATATTTCCTAATGACAACATTTTCACCTTTATCTGAGGGGTGTGATAATAAATTAATTTTTTTGGCAAAACTCTAAATTTAGCGATATATCTCATAGTTAAAATGTAATCTTTAGTATTAACATTAACAATCGCAGTGATTAGTCCATGTATGAATCTCTTACACAATTCAAATCGCTGGGTCAATAGTTCTTGTTTATGAGTTTCACTACGTCATGGATTTTTAATAAAGTGGTGAATGGTCTTTATATCAACTGGGCTGAATTTATTACACGATGTATTATGAACAAGTTCGTTCACAGTGACATAACTGCTTTGTCTACTTCAAATACTTCTATTCTGAGTTTCGTAGACATTTTATACGACAAATCTTTTTTCATTTGAAGTTGTAGTCATAATTGTTTTCATATTTTGATTGTTAACTTTTTGTAGGTGCTAGTAATGGAAGATTTCAGAAAAGATTTTAAAAATGTTCCGGAAAGGTGTGGTAGGAAGACCTGTGAATATTAGACTATTTGGCATTATTTTCTTATCTATGTGGTTTGTTAAAAAGGTTTGTTTTTTAAGGGGAAGTCAAGTGCAATATTTTTTTTATATTTCCAAATCATTTAAAAGTCGTCCATGTTTGTTTTATTTAATAAAAAGCTTGTCCAATTGAACATAGGCCAGTTCATTTTTCAACTTATCTGCTTATTAAGTTAAATTAAATCTAATGTTTACAATATACCTTATTTAACTTAGTTTTTTAAAACAATTACCAATAGATTATGCTCAATTCAAATAGTTTCGGTATAATTCATAATAAAAACGTTTTAACTACATTTTAATTGTAAATAACAACGAACGAATTATTCTATTTAATATATGAATAAAGAAAGGAAAGGATGATAATTTTTAAAAAATAAAATAAACGTTTCTAAAGCCACACATATAGACGTTAGTTTTAATGAAAGTTTTCAAAATTACTTTGTAAATCAACACCAAATGAATAACTAGCTTTGAAAAAGAATTATAATAAAATAAAAATAAAAACTTTCCAACACTAATTATGTCACATACATTTTGAAACAGAACGTTATTACGTTAACAGAACGCAAAAAAATTACTCATTTTTTCGTTTCATTTTTTCTTCTTTGGAAAAATTCTTTTTGAATGAAGCATAACATCACAAACTAACATCATCCTGATGATGGGTCGAAAACAGAAACGATAACTTTGACATAATACGATTTTATAAATATACACCTCATCTCTAATGTATTCTATACAAAAACACGTGTGCATATACGTACGCGCTCACAATCGCTAACAAACACACACACACGAACACACACATTTATATATGCAGATAAATTGGTAATATATTTACACAGTTACCAAACGCCATTGACTTTGTATCGAAACTATCCTAACTTACATCTATATATGCCCTATGACCGATATTGAACACTATAATTATTTTTTCCATCATACAACGTGTGAAAGCACGTGCGTTACCATGTCCTCATCAGCCGCCAACCAGGAGTGATAACACAGTTTCGGTAGTTCAAGGCGGTACTGCCACTCCTGGCCCTACCAAGCAGCTTTTGCCACCGGACAGGGTATTAAGACAATCACACACACACACACACACACACACATACACACACACACACATATATATATATATATATACGCCAGATCAATTAAATGCAGAGACTACAATGGACGTTAATCTTCATTTTCTGAGTGCGGTTTGTGATTTAAAAAAACAAATAAAAAAACGCGTTTACTTTCGGCGGTTGATGTTATTACGCGTTTACAGTAACCGTTTCTTACGTAATAACACGGGAAAGGTGGTTCTGGGTGTATTTCCTTCATGCTGAAAACTTTCTCGCTTTTGAACACTATAATTATACCAAAGTATATATATATATATATATATATATATATATATATATATATATATATATATATATAATGATAATGGATAAATATACATTATATATATATTTAATCCATAGAAAATATTGTTCTGCAACCTAAAACGCAGTGGTTATAAACAAAAACTAAAATTCACACCCCCAAAAGTAAATTCTAAACACAGAATTAGAAACATTATCTGGTTTAACCCACCTTATAATAAATATATATCTTCCAATATAGGTAGAGACTTCCTAAATCTCTAAACACTTCCCCAATAATAGCCCCCACTAGCCAAAATCTTCAATAAAAACAACATCAAGATCAGCTACAGTTGCACATATAACATGGCGCAAATAATAAAAAACACAACAAAAAAATCGCATTAACCAACAGTACATCACAACCCTACAACCAATGCAATTGTTGGGTCAAATGCACATGCCCTCCTACCAAATAAATGCCTATATACAACCACCATATATAAAGCCACAGTAAAAACAAACAACACCGTCAAACACTACATCGGTGCAACGGAAAGCACCATAAAACAACGAATCCACAACCATAATCTTTCTTTTGAATATAGAAACTACGCATCCAACACCTCCTTATCCTCGTACATATGGCAGCTAAAAGACACAAACATCTCTCTCCGACAATCACCTGGGAGATACTAAAACAAGCACCTGTCTACAACAAAACATCCAAATAATGCCTCCTTTGTCTCCACGAAAAATCAGCCATCATCACATATCCATCACAAATCACCCTCCTAAATAAAAAATATGGAAGCCTCACAAAATGTAGGCACGAAAAAAAAACACCTTCTTCCGCACTTCAATCCACTCACACAACCCACCTAACACCTCGTACACGTACTTAATTAAAAAAAAAAAATGAATAAGAAACCCTAAAGCAAAGTAAGTACCATTTCCCTCCTCCTACCATCACATCCATCACACAATACACCCACACACCTCAACCATTTTAACTTTTAACTTTTTACGAGCATTAAAATAGACCTCAACGCTCTACATTCACTTTACCTACCAAATTCACTCTTATCTTTTCTACAATAATATATGTACCACCCATCAACAAATAATATATAACTATTAAAAACAATCTCAACCTTCAAACCAAATCAATTTCTTTCATTTTCAATGACGACATCCTACCCGTAAGTTATAATCATCTTGATTCACAAACACTTTATCTATATTCCATTTAGTTATTATTATTATTATTATTATTATTATTATTATTATTATACAACCCCCTCCCGCATATATTACACCAACATATTTACAACACAATATAACCTTACTTATACCCACTGTAATTCTTGCTAACCATACACATTTACAAATCAGATTCTCACTCATTCCCCCCAACTTGCAGCGATGATAATTTGTCCCACATCCACTGTCAACGAAAGAATATATTGCAACAAATGTATACACATTCGTAACCTATTTCCGCTATAACCAACGCTTTACGTTCCTGGCATGACTAAACTTTTAAACACGCATCCACACGAACACATATACACCCACACCCATATACACTCACACACTTACAACCACACACAAATGAAATCTTAACAGCCTTTTATCTGCATTTTGTCACATTTTCGATTTTTGTCTGTATTTTGTCACATTTTCGATTTTTGTCTGTATTTTGTCACATTTTCGATTTTTGTCTGTATTTTGTCACATTTTCGATTTTTGTCTGTATTTTGTCACATTTTCGATTTTTGTCTGTATTTTGTCACATTTTCGATTTTTGTCTGTATTTTGTCACATTTTCGATTTTTGTCTGTATTTTGTCACATTTTCGATTTTTGTCTGTATTTTGTCACATTTTCGATTTTTGTCTGTATTTTGTCACATTTTCGATTTTTGTCTGTATTTTGTCACATTTTCGATTTTTGTCTGTATTTTGTCACATTTTCGATTTTTGTCTGTATTTTGTCACATTTTCGATTTTTGTCTGTATTTTGTCACATTTTCGATTTTTGTCTGTATTTTGTCACATTTTCGATTTTTGTCTGTATTTTGTCACATTTTCGATTTTTGTCTGTATTTTGTCACATTTTCGATTTTTGTCTGTATTTTGTCACATTTTCGATTTTTGTCTGTATTTTGTCACATTTTCGATTTTTGTCTGTATTTTGTCGCATTTTCGATTTTCAATTTCATCCCATCTTCTTAACTACCTGATGAATGTATATAATATATATTTATTTATTTATTTATTTATTATTATTATTATTATAGCTCTGTCATAGATATTGAGCACTCTCCATATTATATTGCACTTCGTTCGACACATAACCACATAGTGATTTACTGAAGACCAACACTCTCATAATATAATATATATATTTATATATATATCCACTAGTAGATCTACTTACTATACTTAAAACAATGACATCAACACTCTAAACTAAACTGTTAGTGATAAAACCCCAAAACCTAGATGTTATTAATATTTTGTGATTACCCATTAGATAATTTCAGGAAATCCAGCTTAGTTTTAAACAAAGAATGCTTCAGAAATGTCCTTGTTCACCTTTTAATTTATCTGAAATCTCGTTAGTCACCTGCGTTTCATTCTCTTTGGAACGCTGTTTTTTTGCTGGCAAATCCAAGACAATATTCTTAAACAGGATTATTTGCGATAGCTTCAGGTATGGGATCAGGTGATTTTTAAAAGAATTTCCAATTTTTTTTCAAAAATAACCTTGACGCATCTTTCAGTATTTTTCAAATTTGTCTTCAATCATAAGAAAGTATTTCGGATCATGACTTGATTATCGATCTAAACCACATTAAAAATTTACGAGATTTTAAAGTTCGATTCAAGGATCTTCAACGCATGAAAATTTCAGAATTAATTATTTCTCTAGTTGATCTTGTCATTTTCTTTAAGGAACTATTTATTGAAATGAGTTTCATTTTAGAAGAAAGTTTATGAACATATTTAAATGAATTGGAAATTACTGGATGAACGAAAAGCTGTAACATCATATCTCAAGCTTTTGTACAAAGGCTGAGTTCAATTTAAAAGCTTTTTCAAGTTCATCTATAATGGCATCTGGGTTTAGCCATGTGCATTAATTCTTCCACAAACACAGAAGCACTTCCATAAACCAATTATGACAGGGAATGGTAAAACAGCTGCTCTAACTATAGGGATTTATACATGCAAACAAGTAAATCCCTCCTGTAGATTCCTATGCTTTTATTTCACCTGCCAAAACTTTATTCACCTGAGGGTTCTATAAGGAGTCCTTTGAGAAGCCATACATTAAACAAAGAACACTTTCATCTTCTCTTCAATGCACATAAATTTTCTCTTTTGTTTGGCATCTAATGGAAGAGAATATTATATGCTGCATATGACTCAAAAAACAACTGTACGCTTTTTTAGCTACTGGAGGATTCTTATCTAATTGAAATCCGAAAGATACCAAGGTGAAGCTCAGCAAATGTTGTTTTGATTTGGTGTATTTGTTTAATGGAATATCAACCTTTGTGGGTTATTCATTGTCAAAGCCGTGCTTGTTGAAAGACATTAATAGTACAACGAAACCCAGAGGCAGGAGATAATGAGGTTCATACCTTTCCCCGGGGGTATAGTTCAAAAAGTTAACATAATAGCGTGATTGGAGTTCGAACTCAGTTATTCCAATGCCATATTTCAGCGCGTTAGCCACTACATCACGACGATTCTCCGGAGATTGATTTTAAGTCCATAATCATTTCAAATAAATATAAAGAAATTTTCAGGGAAGGCTTTTGAATCCAAAGATAATCTTCTCTGTTTAATAATTAAAAAAAACATTAAAAACTTTTTTTTAATTCATTACTGAAAAAATATGGCTTATTTCTCTTAAGCTGTCTCTGTTTATAATTTTCATGACATGCTTGGGCGTCACAGTACATCATATAGGAACCATTGTATTAGGTAATTTCATACAAACTGAAAAAAAAAACAACTTAATATACTATATGAATAAAAAACAAATGCCAAACTTCAAAATTAGTGGTTAACACCGTTACATCACCAACAAGTCTGTAATCAGACAACAGACATATGGCAGATATTTATTTGTGCTCAGCTTTCAAAGAATACACAACTCGAATAAAAAAAAACTAGAAATTCTATGAGTACAATTACTAATTTAGAATTTACCAAAACTAATGTACACATTGATGTCATAGTCAACCATCATAGTCACAACAAATCGGTTGTACGTGGTGCCTTCAATAAGATTCCAGACTTTTTTTTTACAGGCAAGTAACATAGTCGTAGACTCTTGAAAATTTAGTATGTTATTGCTATACATCTTATGAGATGACTGATAAATTTTTATGATTCCAGGTTGAAATAAACAGCTACATCAGCAATTGGAATACACCCTACTAAAGCCCGATTGTCACAGCTGGTGAATTTAAAAAATGCAATCTGGACGTCAGGATACTTTAGAAGAACGATATGCAAAAACATTCTGTTCTAAACTTGGAAAAAATGCCACAGAAACGTATGGAATGCTTCAGACTGCGTTTGGAAAATCTTGCATGAATCGAGCATCAGTTTTTGAGCAACAGAAGAGATTTAAGGAAGGCAGGGAGTCTGTGAGGGATGATGAGAGGTGTGGGAGGAGTAAGGAAGTCAATACACCACAGTTGATTGGCCAAACGGTTAGGATTAATGTTACTATGTTTTAAGGGAGTTCAGGAAGAGACTCCTAGGAAAGAGGCCAGCACTCTTCGAATTGGGTCAGTGGCATTTCCACCAGGACAAGGCACCAGTCCACACTTCCATCCTTGTCACAGACTATTTGAGCAAGATGGGCATCGTAACAGTTCCTCATCCTCCCTATAGCCCATACCTTGCTCCCTATGACTTTTGGTTATTCCCTTAGCTCAGAGGCTGTCGTTATGAGACAATTGAGGAGATGAAAGAGGCCGTAACGAAGGTCATTGACACGCTCACACAAGTGGACTTCCATGGGTCCTTGCAGAAGTTGTTGGAACGGTATAATAAGTACATTGAAGCCGGAGGAGATTACTTCGAAGGGGACTCGAGTTTTATGTTTGTACTATCAATAAATGTGCCCATACGAAAAATGTCTGGAAACTTATTTAATCATCCTCGTATTTTAATACAGACTTTATTCCTTAGTGATACTTCTAAAAAAGTAAATCCCCAAACCTCGAAAGAATTTGAAATAATCGGTGTTAAACTATTTTAGATTTAGTCATAGCGTGTCAAGAAGAAGGTCAGTTGACTGATTTTCATTCAGGCAGGTTATTTTATTCATAGCGAAACATGTAGACGATATTTTTCTTTCCAGCATCAATTTAATTTGACCACTAAGCGTCTCTTTGATCATCATGCCAGTCAAGAAGGATAATGCTGTCTACCATCAGCTTTTAAATACCGTATATTGTCATGGACAGGTCGATTCTCGGACATCTGATTTTCAAGCAAAACATTTTAAAAACACTTTTATAAGACTGAAATTCAATTATGATGTGAACGAAGAGGAGTAACCCTCTGCTTCTAAAATGAATTTCTGAAATTAATGATTTCGGGAAGGTAAACATTGTATCAATCTGAGTTGGATATATCTGACAATATAAAATATTCATCTCTGGCTGTTCTTCTTTTATGAGTAAGACCCACCAAAAGAAAAAAGATTTGGTGGGTATGACGCATTTGGTGGTAAGGATCCATTTCTGAAGATATTGGAAGTATGGTGCTATTCCTTCATTGTCATTACTCCCATATCCACTCTGACCCGAAAATATTGTACCTGTTAGAGTCTCATCTATGGGTCAATTAGACCTGTTTGAAAATTATTAGTGCTGAATGGGAATGCTTGTCACCATACAAGAATGAATTATTTGTATTATGAATAGTTATTTGAAACTAATTGTTTAATAAGGATTATAATTATTCGTTCCTTGAAACTATACATGTTGCATATTAACTGGCCAAGCTCTCAAAATAGGAAATGCACCAGTGTAAATAACAGGTGCATTCGGTCGAGGAATATCAGGATATAACCTTGACCGTGAACGGGTTCAATGAGTGCGATTTGTGACGCCCACAGGAAGGTGTACGGCGAACAATTATATAACCCAGGTGAAGACTGGAAGTCAATTAGTTAGAGATTAGACCAGTTGGAGAGAAGATGCTGGAATGAGGAACATGTCCCAGAGAGGCTGGGCACCCAGGCCCCCGTTTGAGAAGCCCAGGAGAACGGGAAAGAAACGCTGTTATGGCCATAAGAGTGGGGGTCAATATGTTGCAGTTCTGTTCAGTCTCCAACTCCCTCTCACAGTAAAAAATTTAGTAACCCTTTCGAACCCTTTCAAATAAAAGTGAGAGGTATATTTTTCTAAAGAATTGTGTCGCTCGTCTTTATTGAGTCGTCGTTATGATTCTGCTTGCATATGTGTTTGTATAGTTGGTCAGGGCTATACAACATACAGAGGTGAGCAAATTATTAGTATCACAAAGATTTTGGTTTCTTCGCTTAATGACATATCAACCTGTGTAGGGTTATTTAGTGCCTAAATCTTCTTTGGAAAAGAATGGTAGAGGTAATATAGGTGAGGATTCATAACTTTACAAGATTTTTAGTCCGAAAGAAAAGCATAATGAAGCGGTATGACTTCGAACTTACTTACTACGATGTCACAGTCAAGAACGTTAACCACTACGCCATCCGAACTCCTCTCGTAATAGATAAAAAATCTGGACATCACATGATTGTGCGTAAAAAAAAAAGTCCACTAAAGAAAGAACTTTTAAGAATGTATATATAAATTTTACTATGTACGCAATTCAATAAACTCGTCGTATGAAACAATTGCAGACATGACATTAGAATAAATAAATCTTGTTGTAGTTTAAATCATGGTGTTGGCATGGACGGCTATTTTAGGGGTTTTGAAGACAAAATTCTGAAGGCAGGGTTTTTCACATATGTGCCATTGAATTTCTTTATTATGATTACGTGCGCTTTATGCAGCGTAAGCAACGTTTGCAGTGGTGCTTTTCAAGAATTAGTGTGTATTTAGATTGCTGGAGTCCAACGTTCGTTTCGTCTGAGTTTCACTTCTGCAGACTTTACTTCAACAAAAGCGTATTCCACAGTTTGTGTTGGACAATATAAGTAAATTTTGAGAAGCAGGGGTATTTAACTTCCTGGGCTTTTGGCCATTCCCATATGCCTGCACAGAAATGTGTCTGGTAAATTTCAGTAATTCCATTTTGCATTTTTGCCTTCTCTCTAGTTTCGACGACTATCTATACCCACTCGCATACGCAGTTTGTTTAATTTAAGAGATTCTATCTTTGAGACATCGGGGAATAGTATTCGCATTTCTTCTCGTTAATTTTTTTTCTCTAAGACATAATGGCTTGTAATTCTATATTATATCATTAGGATAAAAAACATAACAGTAATTAGACGTTAGGATAATAGAAGAAAAGCCATCAAAAAATAAAGAATATAAAGGAAGAGGAAAAGCTAATCATTATTACAGCAAAATCAATAATCGATACGAATTTTTAATACAGAGCCATTTAGTGCTGGTTCAATTTTTGCCTTTAAAAAGACCCAGTAAAATAATGAATTAAATTACTACTACGAGATAACTTGAAATATGTCAGTGGGGCTGGGCATATGCTTAGTTTATGTCTCCCAGTAGGGTAAGACCCCCTACCAAAAGAAAAAGATATTATGAGTATGATGCTAAAGTGAATCTGACACTGAGTCTCCAGTTCCGAATATTTAGTGCGTGTAGAGTACCTCTTTCATTGTCATTAAGTTAAGGTCTACTCTTACACGTAGTAGTTGTGACTGTTAAGGTCCCATCTAGAGGTCAAAAATATCTATTTACAGCAAAATTAGGAATATCTTAGTATAGAATAAACGACTCTATTTTAAAACAAGATTAATTCTAATAAAAAAAAAATTAACAACAAAATAAGAAGAGTCACAAAACAGTAAATTTACACAATATGGCCGCCATTTTTTCAATTATTGTATCAAAAGGCCATGAAAATGATTTGCATGCCTTCAAAATAAATTCTTCGGATATTTTATTCCATTCCTCCTCAATTGTAGTCTTAAGTGATCAAATATTTGGATGCGAAGTTGCATTCGTTTTTGTTTTTGTTTTTTTCAAAACGACCATATAGCATAATATTGAGGTAAGGTTTGGGCGATAAAGAAACTCCAATTACTTCGGAAATGTTTTTGGCTTGGTACCAGCGCTTAGAAAATCATAGATTCTTTATCGTTTCTTTTATTACTCACTCATATTAGGCTGAATTTTAATGAAAGAATGCTTAAATAATAGAACTAATCATAAAAAATTAGGTTTGTCCCAATTTTTGTTTTTATCGAAAATTGAACTAAAAAACGTTTTAAAAATCATTCCAAATTTAGGTTTTCCACCCTGTAAAGATTATTCTTACCGTGTGTAAAAAACAAATTGATAAAAACATCTTAAGAAACAATACAAAATATGTAAATAGGAAGACACGATGAATGCAATTCTTTAACGTTTAGACAGAAAATAACCATGAATGGTTTGACACGCCGATACAATCAATTAATAAACAATCATTGATATCGTATAACTGTGAACCGAAAACACTTGAGGAACAACCATTTCTAACATGTAGATAGGAACCTACAATGAACGGGATTCCTTAAACTCTCGACATTAAATAACCCTGATTGACACGCCATTAAAACTAATCAAACAGTTGATCAGATTAGGATGCAATTTTTCTAAAATCGTACATTATTGATTCTATTTTTCTATAGAGTGTGGAATACTTCTTCTGTGTCATTACTCCTTGGGTCACACTTGCTAGGGTGTGGTCACGCTTGTAAGAGTCCTATGTTGGGGTCTAATATATCTTGCAAGTTAAATCCGTACTCTTTACAGAGGACACGGTCACCTCCAGGGCCCTGTCTTCCCAGGAGGATTGGAAATTCGCATCCGCGAAATTATTATGACCTCAAGGGCAATGATATAGACGTATATTAATATATAAAATGTACGTCAAATATACCTGTTAGTAAGTTATTTGTATAAGATACGACTACTTGACATCATATAACCGTAATGTAAAAATGTAAATATGAATGATTCCCTAATTTATAGGCATGAAATATCACCTGACTGTTTGGCATGACGTTAAAATCAATCAATATGTAGGCTTTTTGTGATTAGATCAAAATATACACAGAAATAAAGACAAAATGACACAATTTTCGTTTGAAAATTTCTATGAGAAGTCACATTATGATTTCAGATTTTTAAAACGATACAAACGTTTTGTAAAACTAATGGTTTATAAAAGAAGAGAACAAACGATTGGCTTTTTGATGCAACGGAAAATTGCTTTTTAAGCCTCATTAAATTACATTGACTGGTCTTTGAACGAAGAAGCTTTTATGGAATCTGACATCATCTGAAAAACAAAAATAACATGCTTTATGGGTGTCAAAATATGTTATCTGAATGGGCATTTGGTTCCTTCGAATATTTTATGTGTTGCTATGTATTTACACTTTGCTCAGTATATTCATATTATCACCTATACAGTCATGTGTACAATATATATATATATATATATATATATATATATATATATATATATATATATATATATGCACACTACCTGTAGCAAGAAAAATTAACTCATCATTCTTGCTCCCAGGTCAACTCTGTCTCGTGTTGCTAGAACCTTTTAGTACTTATTAGAACTGTTCAGTCATTTATCCAGGATTATTATAAGTTATTTGAAACTATCTGTTTGCAAATTATTTATATTACACAGGAATACTTGATAAAATAATTATCAATGGTAATTAGAAATACTGCAAAACTTTTAACTGTGTAAACAAATTAGCTCTAACAACCCGTTGAAAAATAAAGTTAACGACAAACTATTTGCTTTGAATATATATATATATATATATATATATATATATATATGTACTTATTTATTTTTATTATTATCATTAGATTATTATAAATTATTATTAAATCTGAAGTTTTAAGTTGAAATGTATTTAGAATTTAAAAATTAAGAAAATTAATTTACTATAATTCCAACTGGTAATAAAAAAAAATAAAAAACCGGAAGTGGGCGAAATGGAGAGGAAACTCTGCATCCGTCTTCTACCCCCTCCCACCCTT
>OY757915.1:7670878-7713378 GCA_963585895.1 Sepioteuthis lessoniana | reverse complement strand
GACACTACTGTAAGCATTCAAAATTTCATTCTCATGTCACCAGTTCCTAACAAACATTTTGGTTTGATTTGAGTTCTTTGCTTGATAACATATCAATGTGTGTGGGTTATTTAATGCCAAAGCCATGAGTGAGTAGAGTTCAAACTCGCTTTATACAATATCACTGTGTAGGTAGGTAGGTTAGATTTTATGGCATATCAATTGTTGTAGGTTATTTTATGCCTAATCCTTTTTATACATACATGTTAAATATGATTTGAAAACATATTTTAGATAAAAGTTTTAAACGTACCTGAGATCATTTTTTTCACACTGTTAAATGGTTTCAAGTATTTCTATATAACACGAATAATTATATTTACTATTAATCATTTATTTGCGAACATTTCCATGGATATACATAAATGGTTTGTAAGTAAATAGTTTGAAGGTAATTTAATTTTTAAATGACCTAGAAATAAATTGTTTGCAGTTTAGGTTTGAAATTGTTTCTACTCAGTTTATGGTTTCAATAATTGCCATGTAATACATGGATTTCTATTCAATAATAATCATTTGTTTGCTCAGAGGAAAATGGTTACAAGTATTGCAATTCAACACTAATTATGCTTTTCAACACAATCATTTATTTGCACACAGTTATTGGTTTCAAGTGTTACTATGTAATACAAATAATTCCATTTAGTCACACATTTAAATAAATTCAAGTATTGCTATTTAACACCGATAATTCTATAAAACATTGCTCATTCTTTTGTACACAGGTAAATAGTTCCAACTATTGCTATTCGAATGCGCAATGCCTAATATTTCCTGAACGTTTGAGTCTTGCGGCTTAACGCTCAGGTTGTCAGTTCGATCGGGGAACTACTGCTGCTCATCTATAAGAGTGGCTTCTATAGATGAGAATAAAAACAGCCATCGAAAGATAACCATGACTCATACTCAAACCGCATTCACAAACCGCATCGCTCTTCGCGCGGGTAAAAAAGGGGGCGCGTCCTGCTGAGGTTGGAGCCCTGGTCTCAGTGTTAGAAAGATCAGCTACAGAGCTCAAACAAAAACTACTAAAATGCAAACAAACAATACAGATAGCGACATTTAACGTTAGAACCCTAAATAGAATAGGTCAACTACCAGAGCTAACTGCATCAGCCGTAGAACATAAGATAGACATAATTTGTATACAAGAACACCGTTACACTCACACCGAAGATATCAAATATCACGAAACTGGCAATGGATGGATGCTGGTGACTGTATCGGCAAAGAAAAACTCTGTCAATGCATCGGTAGGAGGGGTGGGAATGCTTATAGGACCAAGAGCGCTGAAAACACTTAATAGCATTGAGAGAATACAACCTAGGATGATGGCCGCAACGTTTAATGGCAACCCCAAAGCAACGATCATCTCCTGCTACAGCTCTACTAATGTTAGCAAAGAAACCGAACTAGTCACCTTCTACGAGGAGCTATCCTCCCTAGTACGGAGCATTCCGAAACACAACCTGCTAGTCATTGGCGGAGATATGAATGCACAAATCGGGAAAAACAGAAACAACAAATACAGCTTACACAACACGTCAAACAGGAATGGACAACATCTAATTGATTTCATGATAGAACATAGATTAACATGCCTCAATACTAACTTTCAAAAAAGGGAGGGAAAATTATGGACCTACACATACGCGAATAAGAGTAAAGCACAGATAGACTACGTCTTTATAAACAGGAAATGGAAAAATAGTGCGACGAATTGCGAGGCATACTCCTCTTTCGAGGGTGATGTAACCCTGAAGACCTACCGGAGGCGATGAATGATAGGGAGAAGTGGCGAGAGAGGGTCAGAGATATCCGTGCTGGCGGCACGACATGATGATGATGATGATGATTTCTATGTAACACTAACATATAATCAGATATCACTCATTTCTTTATATGCAGTTAAATAATCAAGCAGTTCTATTTGTAACTATTCAATGTAGCTGACGTCATTTGTTTGCACTCAGTTTAAATATCAAACAATTCTTTTAGACCGATAGATATGACCCTATCGGGTGCAAACACTCCGGGCCAGAGTGGAACTGGGAATAGTAGTATTGAAGGGGTACTCTTTTATCCACAAACTCCAGGGCTAGAGCCTCCTCATTAGATGGTTTATTATCACGTCCAGGACATTATTTTGGAGGTGCAATCGGCGAATTCTACAGCTGCAGGCGACTGGGTTGTTTTGTGCATGTGTATCTGAGTGCGTGTGTATACTTCTGTGCTAACGAAGTCTATGCCAGTGGTCCCATGTAAAGAAAATGGCAATATGTTTGATTGAATGATTTTAGCGGCATGTCGACCCGTCTAAGGTTATTTTTACTTTGATGTTGGGAAATTGAGTTCATATCTATGTGGTTTTATTTTGTATACGGTCCTATCGAATACAAATAACTTTTAAACAGATTTATTTGACTCCTAGATGTCAGCCTAAAAATTACTCCCTCTCTGGGTAAGAATAGACCTGGCATGTATCCAGCACTTATTCCCCAGCTATGCAGAATCAATAGGGCAGGATGGATTCTTTACCCTTGGTAAGCTACCAAATAAAACTCTGAATTCAAACAAGCTTTACTCTGCTTAAAAATTAACTTTGCGACTGTAGTGGAGGGGATTGGAAAAAACATACTCTAAATTCCTGAGATCTCTAAAATTGTAGACTCAGTATTAGATGATGTTTAGTGGCATACATAGGATACTCTTTTTGTGGGGAGGGTGAATTTACCATCTTGGAGAGGGATACAATCAGATATATGGCACGTAACTTCAGTTTTACGGTATGGTTTTCCTTAGTTCCAGTTTGACTTTTTCTCTTAGAGAGAGTTTCATTTAGAAAATATTCTTACCATCTCTGTGTTGGTAGATTCTCTGGGCCAAAGACAGATTTTTAAAGTACAGATGACTTTTTAGAGACACATTGTGTAAAATAACTAGGGACGCCAGAGTTAAAAATGGAAAGGTATCTGCTTCGAATCGACAACGATTTCTAATAGGCTGAAGGGAATTCAAACGGTATAAGGCAGTGCATGCAGAATAGTAGATAGAAAAAGGGGTCAGTTGGCGACTGGACGAGGTAAAGTCAGCCAGTTGGATACCAAATGATTGGAAGACAGCCGAAAGTTATAGCCCTCATTTTGGGATGAGCTCAAAAAAGGGGTCTCACACTCTGACTCAAGCCTGTGAGAACGGACCCTCGAGGAAGTACGTGTTAGAACTACAAAAGAAGACGTGGAGTAAATGTTAAGGTCTGTCTCTGCCATCTTTCTTCTCACGACATTTTGTTTCTCTTTGTTTAGTTATCGCGGTCGACTCAGTTTTCATACTCTATCGCTTCTTGACGACTACTAAAATGTGTCGTCGCGAATAAATATTTTTATTAGGGAACCAAGACGAGGTTTTTCTCTGTTCGTCACTTTTCTCATGGCGAGGTTTTCACGAGATCTGACTGACACTTAAGACGTACTACTACACTCATGGACACGTAAGACACGTGGTGGTTGAAGCGTCCATGTAGTAGTACAAATATCTACTGAGACCGCACCAGCACAAACTTCCATTCTAACACCATAGCCTTCCAAGTATCTGTTTGTGCCGTGTAATGTTACAACTGTCTATTTGGTGTGTAACGGTACAATTATGTTTCTTCTGTATCCCTTCCATAACATATCCAGCCGTGTATATTTCACCATGGAAATAAAGAATGTGATGGCTAAATGCAGTAAAAATGAAAATAACACTGACATGTCACTTTATTAGTGTTGTGCGAACCTTACCCATCTTACTATAATGGACTCTTCTCACCGTTACTAGTACAAGAGATCACTATCGGTGTTTTACGAACAGTACTAGACTTCTTACCTTTTCAATGTAAGTCTATCTTTCTTGTGTAATATAATCTGTTATCTAATATCCGTGTTGGCGTTTTCATTTGAGACCCTTTCCCGGGCCCACAACAATTAGATATATTTATCAAAATCAAATAAAGGTATAAGTTGTTAGTGACCGTAGTCGAGGGCTACCTGAAAGCTCCTTTTTCAATAGCTACTACACCGTGGGGTAGGGGGTGCTACTTTTTTCCTTGGATTGCTCCACTTTACCCTTGAAACGTACCTTATAATGCTGAGTGTTAAGCAAAGAGGTATCAAGTACCAATTTTTAAGACTTTGGTATGACTCGACCTGAGATTGTAGCCCGGTCTCCCGGGCTATTGGCAAACACTCTACCACTAAGCCAATGGGTCAGTATTGTAAAATAATATTGAATAAATTTATTCAAAGAATCGCTAATGACTTCAATCATGGCCTCCAGATGATTTTAGAATCTCCTGCAAGGTTTTATGCTGATCTCCTTGTTTTGATTGGTAAATGCTTCCTTTATTCTTGCCTTCATTTCATCATCGGTGTTGAATGGATTTTTGTAAGTCTTTTATACAACCACTCCCCACACGTAATAATCAAGGAGATTGCAATTCGGGGAGTTAGGCGGCCAGATACTAGGGGTAATGTGGTCGAAGAAATTCTTACATAGCTAACACTGTGTTCTACTTATGAGGCAAGACGCAGGGTCCTGTTGCGAGACGTAGAGTCTTCCATTAGAAAGCCTATCAATTCAGGACAGCACTACCACTTCCAGGCACTTAAATCATGCCTCTGTGTTGAGATTGAGACGATGCTGGAAGATGTATGAAGACATAACATTATCATCACTAGTACCTACTCCAAACGCCATGATGTGAACTGGGTGTTTGATATTCATTAATTTGAATGTAAATCGCGACACGTAAACACTTTGAAATCTTTGTATTCGAATTTCCAGCGAGAATGCCAAGAAACACATGCCGTTACCAAATTTCTGGCGGAGGGAATTGCGTTACAGTATCCAAGTGATTTTAGTTTTTTTTTTTCTATCTTGTTGCATTATCGACAGTAATTGAAACAAATAAATGCGCCAAATAAGCTATTCAAAATGGAGACGATTTACCCATTGAGCCTGTACATATGACTTCTCTTTGTTAGACTGTAGTCATCTTTCGTAAACTCCTGATCTATCCAGTGTAGATATATTTCTGTTACGCAATGTCAATGATAGTAGCATTAGCAGTTTTGATGACTTCACTGTTTGCTATGGAGTCACTTAAGAGCTCCTTGAGAATGATAGTGTGACAATGCTGGTGGAAGTGTTCAGAAAATATGCGTGGTATTAATTCAAGATTCCTTTTCATAGTATAAACAGAAGGCCTGCTTCCTAAACTTTTAATCGTGAGTAGGTTTTCAGCTTCTTATTTTAGACACGTCTATCGAGCCTACCAAATTAAACTTTTGGTTCTTTATGTTTGTTTTTAAATGCAGTCAAGCCGAGAGAAATAGTAGGTAATAGAATCCTGTAGAACTGCTCGCTTATAGTCTGTTAAAATGTTCTTCTGATTGATTCAAAAACTAAAGAACATTGCTTTTTTGTAAAGCTGAATCCTTTCTATAAACGAGCGAAAAAAGATATTTTAAATGCTGTGTAGAAATAAAAACACTTTAGATTGAATAGTATTATTATACTTATTCACACAAGCCTAAGCTGATGATCCTTCACTGGAGTGTGAGAGACAGCAAGTCCCCTTAGTCTTCAGGACTCTAATAACAATTCCAGCCAATCTCAACAATATTGTAGTGTGAAGGATTTTGATTCTCTCGCAGATTTCCAATTTTTCTTGTCTTTTTTCAAAGCTTTTGGGGACCGTTCCAAGTTCGCCAACTACTATTGGAATCACTGTCACCCACATATTCCACCGTATTTCTTTTGTCTCTTTTTTGCTTTATTTTATTTTTACTCTGTGGTCTGTCGAAACGATACCATCTACAAGACAGGAAACTTTTTTTTCTTAATTATCATTATGTTGGGTCTTCTGGTCGAGATTAGGTGATCTGTTTACATTACAATATCCTCCCAAAATGTATTCTCCTGGACGAATTCTGATTTATGCATTTACCATTTGGTAGTATGATCGAATTTTAATCCCTTGCACAGTTCCTAGTAGATCACCTTGCCCATCCAGTCGTAGCTACTCTTATACTCCTTTGAGTTTGTTTGGGGCATTTGTTTATTATGTAATTAACCGTTTCAGTTCTTTTTTCATATAATCTACACTTGTAATCCTCTTGTGGATTATCACTTTTTGCTTTTATATCATCATCATCATCATTATGTCGTGCCGCCAGCACGGATATCCCTGATCCTCTCTCGCCACTTCTCCCTATCGTTCATCGCCTCTGGCAGGTCTTCAGGGTTACAACCTGTGTCCTCACATATCTGCTGTATGTAAGTTCGAGCTGGTCGTCCTTCTTTTGCTTGGCCATATGTGGTGGTCCATAGGAGTACATCACTTATGAGCTCGTCCTTGCTTCTCCAGCAGTGCCCTGCGTGTCTGGTTTGTCTAACTTGTGTAGTTTTCGTGATGGGAGGCAAGTGGCCGTATAGTTGGTGTCTCGTGGGGTGTTGTCGCCAAGACTTGTTCAATATAGCTCTCAACATTCTTGTATAATTGCCGTCTAGTTTCTTCTCCAGCCGTTTAGTTAGCGTCCATGTAGTGCACCCATATAGCAGTATCGATACAACCGCTGCCTGGAAGAAACTGCGTTTCATTTTATCGGTCAGGTCTGATTTCCGTATGATCGAGAGCCTATCGATAGCCGTCCATGCTTTCGTCAGTCGTGTGTCGATGTCTTTTTCGGTTGATGAGACGCTACTTCGTAGGTAGGTGAATTTGTATAACAGGTCTTTATAATGCTGTTTTGTGCTCCTATTAGTTTTTCTCTTGAGGTTTCCTTTTTTTTTTTTTAGCCATGTCCAGGTTTTTTTGTGAGCAATTTCGTCAATTAGTGGCTTGAAATATCCATATCGTTTTTTTCCTTTCCATTTCTGCTTTCTATTTTTTCTTGTTTTTCGCTTTGTCCTTATGTTATCGATGCTGGCGAATCAACTTCCTCACATAGTCTATCTTATTTTAGGGTTGTAAGGCTTTTGTTTATTGTCAATAATGTTCATGATTTTTGTCCATTTGTCTGAGTTCTTCTTTGGTACATTCTAAGAATGGTCTTGAGTAATTTAAAAGTGGGTATTGCTCAGGTGTTCATATCTTTGATGAGATTTCTGCTATACAGCTTGCTTTTGAGAAGTTTTTTTCTTTTTTGTCTGTACTCTCTTTTTATTCTGTACTCATCTCTGCTTCGTTGTTGGTGTCTGCTTCAAATATTGTGTGTGTGTGTGTGTGTGTGTGTGTGTGTGTGTGTGTGTGTGTGTGTGTGAGCTGAATTATTTCTTCCATGAAGGAATTGATACAATTTTGGAACAATCAGTGAGTGAGATAAATAAGAGAGAGAGAGAGAGAGAGAGAGAGAGAGAGAGGATCAAGCCAAGAATTGAAAAGTTGTCTTTATTCGAAGTAGAAAGATTTCTTCTTCTTGGAAGCTTTAAAACATTTTCATATATATTTTTTCTTACAGCAATAGTTCTTTTTTTACGATTAGTAGTTAGTTAAAGAAAAGATATTTTAAAAAATTTAAAAACCGGCATACTTTCATTTCAAATTTTACCCCTTAAAATCAAATACTAAATTAATCTTAGAATTCAAATATTACATGATTTTTTTTACTTCGGGACTTTTACTTCAGTTTACATTGAAAATATTATGCCAAAATTTTTCCGGTAGTTTGGGAGAGTACGAAATATTTTAATTTTATTTCTTAAAGACTTCATTCTAAAAATATGACAAAAACGTAAATTCAGATCTTAAATTGCCTGTTGAGTTACAATGATAAAAATCTATTCGCTCCATATATTTTCTTTTTTAACCAATCAAAATAGCACAATAAAAATAGCACAATAAAAATAGCACAATAAAAATAGCACAATAAAAATAGCACAATAAAAATACCACAATAAAAATACCACAATAAAAATAGCACAATAAAAATAGCACAATAAAAATAGCACAATAAAAATACCACAATAAAAATACCACAATAAAAATAGCACAATAAAAATAGCACAATAAAAATAGCACAATAAAAATAGCACAATAAAAATACCACAATAAAAATACCACAATAAAAATACCACAATAAAATAGCACAATAAAAATACCACAATAAAAATACCACAATAAAAATACCACAATAAAAATAGCACAATAAAAATAGCACAATAAAAATAGCACAATAAAAATACCACAATAAAAATAGCACAATAAAAATAGCATAATAAAAATAGCACAATAAAAATACCACAATAAAAATAGCACAATAAAAATACCACAATAAAAATACCACAATAAAAATACCACAATAAAAAAAAATATCAAGTTATCCTTATTTAAAAAAAAATCGCGTATTTATTCAAATGAAAAGTATTCGTTTATTGTTTGAGTCGTTCATTTCTTTTTAAAAAATATTTTTGAGTTATGCTGATTAAAAATTAATATATTTTGTTAGAAGAACCAGGAAAAGTATTCGTTAAAAAAATCAGTTATTGAATCATCGATAAACAATGTTTTTGTTTATTTTTATAATCTTCTTCTCCTTTAAAAAAATAACATTGTAGACAAGTACGATAAAAAGAAACCTAGAATTAAAAATGCGTCCTTGAAAGAAGGTAAAAATTTTAAAAAATGTAAAATTTTTCCTATTACAACTTCTTTTTTGGTTCAGATGTAAAATATCATTGAAAAAAAACCTACTCCGTAACTTCAAAAATTTTCATGATTTTAGTTCTCAAAAATAATTAAGATTATTTTCATAATCAGTTCTAAATAAGAAAAAAACGATTTTCGAAAAAAGCATTAAATTAAAATTTCACATATAGAATCCATGCGATATTGAAAAATCGACGGATTTTAAGAAAAAATAGTTTTCCTTTTTTGTCCTTACTTATGAAGAACTGTGAAGAGTTCCACAAATTGAATGATTTTTAATTATTGAATCACATCATTTAATCAGTGAAAATCAGTTAACTAAATTTCTTACTTTTTCTTTTTATAATCATATTAAATTGCATGTCCGATTTTAATGCTCTGTGACATCTTTTAATTGTTATATGTTGACACGTAAATACCAAAACAAACGCGACTCCTTTTATCTATATAGATATGTATGCGTGTGCGTATGTGTGTGTTTGTGTGTGTGTGTGTATGCGCGTGAACGTGTGATTTATTCGTTTACCAATATTTCAACTCATTATGGGTTATTTAAATTGGATTTATTTAGTTGATTGTAATAAACCATATCTATATTTTAACTGTAATCATCAGTTTCTATATTTTTGGGCTCCATGGCAATAATTTTTAATCGCATGTTTTACTTGTCTATAAAGATCAATTGTTTATACATAGGACCAACGTTTTGTGCTGTAAAGAAAGAAGTCCGCAGAAAAAGAAATACTCAAACTCGAAGGTAAGGGAAAAAATATAGCAGTCGTTTTTATTTAGCTATGATCACTACAATTCGAAAAGTTCCTTCTTCTCCCTTCCTCTCTGTGGTGACGGGGTGTGTGTGAGAGCTGGCTGTTTGACACACGCCTGTCACAGCAGATAGGTCGTAGCAGACTGGGGTAGGACGGGTAGGGGCCTCAGGAACCTTTAGCGCACCCGTTTTGACAACTGCCTTCAACTCTGCCAAAATCTCATTACTTGTTTTCTTATATAGAGATTTTGGAGAACAAATTGAAGATCCGTGAATATTCGATGTCAATAGTGAAACACGTGATATTACATCCGTGATTATTCTAAGATCACGTCTAACTTTGCAGGTCATTCTGTCCGCACGCGCTAGTCTAGTGATACCTTCACTGATTGACGAGAGCGTCCATCCGTAATATTACATACATACTTATATAGTATCAAGGATCCCTACTAAATATTAATAATATTTGTTTGTTTAGTTGAGTTTTATGGCATATCAACCATTGTTGGTTGTTTAATGCCAAATCATATTTTTACATATATATCAAATATATGATTTGTAAACACATTTTATAGATACAAACAGTAAAATGATCAAACAGTTCTATTTCTAACAAATCAATTTAACATAAGTCAAATTATTTAAATTGTTTAAGGTATTGCTATGTATCACTAACAATTCAATTAAACAGCCATCATTTGTTTACACACTGTTGATCGATCAAAAAATTTTTTTCTAACAAATCAATTTAGTATAAGTCATTTGTTTGCAAACAGTTCAAAGTCAAAAAAATTATATTTGACCCATAGATAGAACATTATCCAGTACAACCACTAAGGGCCTGAGTGGACCCAGGAGCGATAACATTGATGAAGTACTTCACATTCTCTAACGCTCCAGAATTACTAAAGCCATGCCGTTAGATTGTTTTGAGTCATATCCAGGACACTCTTGGGGATATTCTTAGTCCTACGCAGAATTGCAGTCGGTGTATTCTACTGCACCTATAGAATGAACTGTTTTAATGCTTAAACTATTAATTTGACCATAGATGAGGCCCAAACAATACTTCTATTCTAGGTCAGAATGAACCAGGTAGAAATTTCTATAAAATGTTCCATATATATATATATATATATATATATATATATATATATATATATATATATATCAAGGTCATTCAAATATTCACCCCGGAAAAAAACCCATGGGCTAACAATTTAAACTGTGATCTTACGGTTCAGCAAGCTGTCTGCACGGTGGGTTTCAAGAATGTCCAAGCTGAAAGGCCCAAGCCGAAAAACGTTAATATTTCCAAGTCAATTATAACTCTCCATCTCATTTTTGAACGATTCTCATATATATATATATATATATATATATATATATATATATATATATATATATATATAACCTAAAATATTAAAATGATATTACTGTTGAACTCGTTATTTGGATTTTCATGTGCAGCAGACGGCATGAAAAAGAGTAGCTAGTTTATTCCCGTGTTTTAGGAAATAATGTTAAAAATGGAGGCAATCATATAAAATTGACTCCCCTGCAACAATAATAAAACGAACCAAAACGCACTAGAAATAGAAATACGAGGCGCATACGATATGTTTCCAGGCTTTTTTGTACAGGCATCTAAAATTGACGTAGACTCTTGAAAATTCAGTATCTTATTGCTATACATCCTATGAGATGACTGACTAATTTTTATGATTTCAGGTTCAAATTAACAGCTACTGCAGCAATTGGAATACACCCTACTAGAACCTGATAGTCACAGCTGGTAAATTTCAAAAATGCAATCTGACACTTTAGAAGAACGATATGCAATAAAATTGTGTTTTAAACTTGGAAAAAAGGCCACAGAAACATATGGAATGCTTCTGACTACTTTTGGAGCATCTTGCATGAATCGAGTATTAGATTTTGAGTGGCATATGGGATTCAAGGAAGCCAGGGAGTCTGTGAGGGATGATGAGAGGTGTGAGAGCAGTAAAGAAGTCAATACACCAGAGCTATTTGGCCAAGGAGTTAGGGTTAGGGTTATTATGTTGAGGTTTTAAGTGAGTTCAGGAAGAGATTCCGTCGGAAGAGGTCAGCACTCAATCGTGTCAGTGGCATTTCCACCAGGACAATGCACCAGTCCACAACTCCATCCTTGTCGCAGACTATTCGTCCAAAATGGGCATCAAGAGAGTTCCTCACCGTCCCTATAGTCCACACCTTGCTCACTGTGACTTTTTGTTATTCCCTAAGCTAAGAGGCTGTAATTATGAGACAATTGAGGAGATGAAAGAGGCTGTGACGAAGGTCATTGATACGCTCACACAAGAGGACTTGTATGGGGCCTTCGAGAAGTTGTTGGAACGGTACAACAGGTGCATTGCAGCCGGAGATTACTTCAAAGGGGACTAGAGTTTCATTTGTGTACTATCAGTAATTGTGTTCATACGAAAAAAAGTCTGGAAACTTATCGTATGCACCTCGTATGATAGTTAGTTTCGGTGTTTAACTGCATTTAAGCCTTTGTGGGCTATTTAATGTCTATGTCAACCTTGTAGGAGAAGAGAAAGGGTAGTATTTATCCCCTAGCCAGGATGATAAAGGAGTTCTTACCTTTCACAAGAGAAATTGTCCAAAAGTGAACGTTAGATCTCTACGGGGGTTTGAGTTAGTATTCCTGACAGCAGTCCAGCATTTTAGCCAATACGTCATTCACCCAAGTAAAGTTGTTCATTCCCCTACAGTAAAACAAAATAAGAAAGGACTATTTTTTCCAGTTGATGAAAAACACTTTTCGAAAAAAAAATCTTGTACACATTGTAAATTATTTAATAAAAACAACTTGAAAATGAGGTATTGCTGTATGGACAATATTAAGAAAATTATCAGCAAACATAATTTGAAAATTTTAAATGAACAAGATAACAATCAAAAATACCAAACGCAGCTGCAGCGATATAGAAAAATGCCCTTTGAACAGTAATTGCCAAATTGATAATTTCATAAAAGAAGATTCTAATAATGATAACGACGAAGGGATAAACATCAATGCCACAGAGTTAAATTGGAAAAGTTGAATGTATAATCATAACATTAGTTTCACGAATATAAACTTTGCAAATATTACAATATTATCAAAATATCTATGGCCAATAAAAGATAAAACTAGTAAATCTTTCATAACACAATGGGATATATTGAAAACAAGAAAAAAACTGCGCATAGATGTGTTTATAACAACTGCAGATTATGTCTTCAATAATACTAAGTATTCTGGAATCTTCTAAATACAATTAGTTGTTGAACAAAAAGTGAAATAATTTCAAAGTGGATACAAATCTCTTTGTTATCATTTCACCTCAAGATAAAATGTCCCCATATTTTTACATAATTTGGACTGTTCAGACCATAAAAATCAATAATAACGCTTTGTGCGCCTGCGTGAGTGTGTGTGTGTCATTAGCAAGTAAATAACATCACGTGACTCATTTTCCTACCTGAATTAGTTGTTACCAGGTTGTCTTTTCTCTTTTCTGTTGATACACGTGAAACTCTCAGTAACGGGAACATAATTTTGATAATTATAGTTTTATACCAGCTCTTCAATTTGAATATTGAACCCTTTTTATGCAACTTTTTTTATTCACATTCTATGTCCATTTTTCAAATAACATTTTCATTATATATATATATATATAGAAAGGTCTGGTAAAAAATATCAATCCTGAATCTTGAGTGTGCTAATTAGACAAACTTATGTAAAATTTAAAAGAAAGGAGTGATGTCTAGATGTCTAGACTGCGGTCTACACTTATGTAGTACCCTCCACACTTATATACGTAGCTCCATGGGACCTTTTCTAGTTTCCTGAATTTAAAATTTCTATCCAGTGTAAAATTAGAGGATTTAGTGGACATTAAAAGAAATAAAACACAGAAATTCACTCAATGTAAAAGAAAAAGGTTTCACAGGGAGTTTGACCGATGCAAAATTCACTACAAATAAATTATTTGAATGTCAATGGAATCATTTTGAAAAAACTAATAATTCAATTATGGTTCTTTTCTGTTTTGATAAATACGGCTTCAGATTCGAGACTTTTGTAATATATCACGTGGGTACGCGCGTGCGCACACACACACACACACACACACACACACACACACACACACACACACACACACACACACACACACACACACAAGTAAATGAATATTTACTATTTGTTTTTTATATTTACTTGGAATAAAATGTTGATTGCTCTCTGCGGATGTATTACGATAGCGCAAAAAGTTATTTTTGTTATTTGCATATATTTACACTTATATATATATATATATATATATATATATATATATATATATATATATATATATATATATATATACGTGTGTGTCTGTGTGTGGTTTTTATATACGTACATATTTACATACATATAAATATGCATGTAACTGTCTTGTTTACACAAGCACACATACAAACACACACACACACACACACACACACACACACACACACACATATATATATATATATATATATTCATATATATATATATAAATCAATGAATATATGTAAACCTACCTTATATATATATATATATATATATATATATATATATATATATATATATATAATGTAAGCGTGTGTTTGTATATGTAAATGTGTATAAAACCATTGTAATAAGAAACTTTCTATTGAACGTTTGTGCAATTTATATTGCTTGATAGAGGTGCGCGCATGCGCATACACACAACCTTATTTTTTGATGAAAATCAGGAAGAAATAATTCAACAAGGCAAATGTAGATTGGGGGAAATTGAATGAAAATTATTAGATATTCCAGTCAATTTCATGGGACAGTTTTATTAACTTTATATTGAAAATATTTCCATTGCTTTTTGTGCTTAATTCACTTCGTTTACAGTCTGGTGAGTTACAGGACAAGGGGAATATATCTTGTGAGGAATACAAATAAATAAATTACAATTACGCCTTTCTAAAATTTGCAAACAGGCACGTTTGTCAGTGTTGACGTCATGCCCAACCCGTCTATTTATTTTATAGAAAAGTTATAAAAAGTCCAGTGTAGTTCTTGAAGATCAGCAAAGTCAGTCGTATGTATCATAAAATTTAAGGACTGTATTTTTTAGGAATCATTTATCAGGCAATATTTTTTAGAAGAAAATCTTTTTATAGAACATTTATTTTGTATTATACTTTTTAGAAAAAATCATTAGGCAATACTTTTTGTCATCACTTATGGGGTTATGCTTATTTGGCATTATTTTTTGATCAATTATTAGGCAATATTTTTGGGATCATTAATTATCCACATTTTTCAAATTATTTTATCCGCCAATATTTTCACATACCATTTAGTAGTTTAAAGATCTTTATTAGGCAAAATTTTAGGGGTCACTTTATAGACAATAGTTTTAGATATCATTTATTAGTCAAAATTTATGGATATTTCCTCCTTATCTTGCCAAATATAGCTTAAATATTATCACTGCTGTTTTGCTACAAGGATTACTTTCGCATTAAATAACCCACGGACGTTGATATGCAATTAAACAAAGAAACTAAACTAAACTAAACCTTGGAATAATTAATGAGGAAATAATTTTGGGGATAATTTAGTAGGCAATATTTTACGGATCAGTTATTAAGCAACATCTTTTTGATATCATTTATTTGGCAATGTTTTAGGGATCATTTGATTTGGGAATGATTTTTTGGAATCATTTATAAGGAAATATCTTTTAAAGATCATTTATAAGGCAATATTTAATTAGGTCATATAATCTTATGTCATTCATTAAGCAATAATTTAGGGATCATTTTTAGGCAATATTTTTAGGAATTATTTATTTGGTGATATTTTAGTTGTCTGTTTAATTGGTTATTAGCCCATATAAAAGTATTAATGGAAATAATTCGAATGTGAAGTTTTCTTAGCATAAGTTCAAAGAAAATATATGAATCGTTATTCCATTTCGTTTTTTCCAGATATTTCAACAGTTCCTAAACTAAGTATTTCATCAATTCTAAAAATAGAAAAGAACCACGTGTGTCATAGTTTCCGAAAAGAACTTTTCACTATTTTGGCTCCCAATTTAAATTGATCGGAAAAGTAGCTCATCCCCATTCAGTCAATAGCTGTCTAGTAATAAAAGAAAACTTAAATTCTGAAACAAAGATAAAGGTCCCGATTTTAACGACCATAACCAAACTTTATCTTTAAAAGAATGACACATGGCTAAGTAAGTAAAATTGGATTCTAAAAGCATTTATGGATACATAAAAAATACATATCTTCACACAATCAAGTTTTTGATTATCACTTGTCAAAATAATACAAAATAAACATAAAATGTATGTTCAGCTCAGCTTCCTGTTATTCATTTTAATGATTGCTTACTTTATTTATGATTTATTTTAGCATAACATTTTATCAAAGTATCCAGAAGAAATCCCTACTTCAATATTTTGCAAACTCGTTAAAATCTGCATGATTTGCTAAAATCCACGTTACCCATATAACAATGTATTTAGATTTGATTTATTTTATCACGACTTTCATACCTATATAACCTCCGGCTTTCCAGCATTATTTAAAAATCTAATAGAGTATCTTGCCATATTTTGATACTTATACGATCATCTAGATTTTTGTCGTCTGAAGTTAGTGATGCATTTTTATAATATCTTCATCAAATATCGCAGTGATGAAATAAAACGCTATATCTTCCCAGTTAGAACAATGTTAAAACTACTGTATGGTTGCACCACTTGAGATTAACCTAAAATCCTTGTGTTTTGAACAACTCTTGGCAGCAACATTCTGCAACACAGTAGCTGTACAGCCACCAACCGCCAATCTCATAAAGCATCTCAGTAAGGCGAGCAAGACACTGCTGGAGAAGTAAAGGTGAACTCATCAGTGACTTTTTATGAATTCTTACACATGGAAACAGTTATGTTAGCCGAACAGCAAAAACTTGCTTTCATCAGCTTTGAGTGTACACTGGATAGGATCTAGAGGACTTGCCTAAAACGATGACAGATAGGGACGGGTGACAATAGAGAGTTAAAGAAAGCTGTGTTGTTGACACGCCTTGATGATAAATAAAAACCCAGAGATTATAGCCGGTTCGAATAAAATCATTGGAGGTTTTTTTTCCTTTATTATATCTAACAAAGGATTAGCTTTAAAAACTGCTGGTCATTTGTACTGCAGATATTTCTGAACCGTAAATAGGCCCAACGTAACACATTGAACAATGAGATTCCTATGACAAATAACTGAAGCTAATGCTAGACCTTACACTGTTGCTAATCTCAGAAGTAAGCGACGTATGTTAAGAAGTGCAAAGACAATGAATAAGTCTCCCTTTCTTTCACGTATAGTCGTTTGTAGTTGCTGTTTTTTTTTTCTTTTCCTTTCTCTTTAACGTTTTAACTCTGTTAGAAGTTTGCATCAGTCTGAACTAAGAATCGCGTAATGTACACAGCAATTTGTAGTCATAAAAGCTGTCAGAGGCACATTAGATGTGATGTACAGTTTGACAAGAGCCCATTTAGTGTGACGTGACTAAGTGTCTTTGATACAGAAGCCCATTATGACTGCCAAATATCAGATCAGTTCAGGTGAAGACTAGAAACTTTCAAACGCAAACATGGATTCACATAATGACCAGAAATACACGTCATACACGAAAGATACTTGAAATTTGCAATATATCAACAAAAAGGTAAACTAAAGTATACATAAAAATTCAAGATTTAAAACAAAAATTGGTACAATAGACGCTTCGTTACAGTATATATATATATATATATATCATCATCATCATCATCATGTCGCGCTGGTAGCACGGATATCCCTGACCCTCTCTCGCCACTCCTCCCTATCGTTCATCGCTCTTGGTAGGTCTTCAGGACAACATCCTGTATCCTCACATAGCTGCTGAATGTATGTTCGTGCTGGTCGTCCTGCTTTTGCACGGCCATGTGTGGGGGTCCATAAGAGACATCTCTTATGAGTTCGTCCCTAAACGTTGTTTCTTACACTGTTCATATCACGGGTAATGTTACTTAAAGATTATTCTACTTTAACAAGGAAGCAACTTGAAATAAATTCTTATGGAGTTAATTATGGGTAGCACAATGCTTCCGACACATTCATAAAATCTATTGATATTACTGCTTAAAACACCCAAAATATCCATGAAAAGGTTAAGTTTTTAAAGAATTCTTTTCGATTTGAATTTTACCAGGTATTTCGTAACTGAAATGTAAACCTGAAACAACTCTTTATATATATATATATATATATATATATATATATATATATATATATATATATATATATATATATATATATTTATATATATATATATATGACAATTATCTTTAATATATTCAGTTGAATATAAAGCAAATATGTCTGGCCGAGTAGAACTGGTCGGTTTGTCCAGAAAGAACTTATATAAAATGTAACAATAATGTCATAACAATTGTTAAATATAAAATAAGACTGCCAAATCATCATCACCTCATCATCATTATCAAAAAATGAATGGATTCCTTTATTTCTTTTTCGTAATTCGTCCCTATCATTCATCAGTCTTAGTGAGTCCCCTTGATGCCATCTCATGTCCGCACAGTACTGATGAATGTAAATTGTTGCTGGTCGGCCGACATTAGTATGTCCATGTGCAGAAGTCCACTGTAAACAGTAGTTTCTGAGTTCGTCCTTAATTCACAAGCCTTGATCTTCATGTATTACCCGTTTTACTTGGATAATTTGTGAGATTGGTGGTAAGTGGCCATACAGTTACTGTTTTACTGAATGCTGCTTCCAGGATTTGTTCAAATTAGCACGTAGCATTTTCTTGTAGTTCCTATCTAGCTTTTTTTCCCGGCTTTCTCGTTGAGTCCAGGTGGTACATCTCTGTGTTAGTCCTGACAGTGATAGTTAACTCAGAGACATCATATTTCCGTATGTTTGTTAAACATTTAGTAACAATCGATACCTATACAATGCATATGCTCACATCGATGATTAGCCCCACAGTGCAATAGGAACTAACAATGATGATTTAAATAGATTAAAGTAATCGTTAAGCACATTCTCGAAATATTAAAAAAAAAAAACCTCTATTTAATAAAAAAAGAAAAAAATCGTGTTGAAGTTGCTTAGATCTATCGGAAGAAAAAATGTCTTCGATTTGCCACTTATTTTTTTCTTTATTTCAGTTCTTTGTTTTAAGCGTTTTATTTTATTTTGTTTCTCTACAAAGATATTGATTATTGATTCTACAAAACTGTTTGATTTTTCACATAAACTTCACGGATTAATATCGAAAAATTATCATTAAATCTCGTTTCTGTTTTGCAGATTTATCTTTTATTTCAACATGTAACATTATATGCCGATTAAAAACTATGATGCTTGTGATTATCTCTTATTGCTACCTGACATTTGTTTAATTCCATCTTAAAGGCAGCATATTCAAAATATTACGACCCTTTTTTACATTGACGCAACTCAATCTTCCAAGTGTCTTCGAACTTGAGTTGTAATAAACTAAATCGAATTAACATATCAATTATTTTCAAAAATGACAAAATCGTTGTTCTTATTCTTCTCATAACAATTAAATTTAAACCTTAAAAAATGATAAACTACAGGGTGACCCCACAAAAAATAAAAACAGAACCCATAAACTTTTTTTATTACTTCTACAAAAATAAAGCAAAATAATTCTAATTTCTATCTTATGTAGACCAGGACATGTTGGTGAATACTATGGTGCTAATTTTTCATGCACAGAATCTATTCCATATCCTGAAAAAAAGAAAAGGCTAGAATTAAATTTGTGAATTTCATTTAAAAATATATGTGTTCTGTTTTTTTGGGGGTGGAGTCACCCTTTATTATAGAATATATTAAGTTGACCGACATTACATCTTCTTGAATGTCTGTCAATTCGTGGTTGATCATAAATCGTCGTTGTCATAATACAATGTCTTGACGATTATTTTCCGGGTAAATGTAATACAACACTTTTTCGTAATTCCCCATAAAAATTAACATCCATTATTTTAACGAACGAAATTTATTTTTAAAATATAGATTTAATCTAATTATATTTTCTACCAAAAATATCCCTGATTTCTTTTTGTTATTCCTCACTGCAAAAAGAAAGAAAATCTTTTCATAAATTTTATACAGTTTCAAGAAAAAACCTTAAAATGCACCTTTACAAATAGAATTAAATAAAAATCTTTAAGAATCATTGCTTAGATTTAGAAGTAACAGTTCATTTAAAAGCTGCTAACCTTTTAGACATTGTGTTCAATTTAAATAATTGTACATAGCAAATAAATAGAACCCCCCCCCAAAAAAAAAAAACACATTAAATCGGAATACCGATCTACCACCCATATACAATGATAAAACACACACATAAAGTTTACTGCTCACAGGCAATGCAAGTATATCAAATCAAAATATAATAGGAAACAGCTCTAAAAAATAACGGGATAATTAATAAATTGACTTACACTCAAAATAATAACAAAAGCGATTTTAAACGCACTAGAAATAGAAATAAAATATTGTTCACCTCCCAGCAAAACTGTTAGAATAAATTTGTGGACGATATTTTTCCAGTAAATGAAAAAAAATGCTTAGAAAAATCAACTGCACTTGACAATCTGAATAATAAAAGCAACTAGAAAAAAGTTATTGTTGCATGGTTGATAGTGAGAACATTTTCAGTAAACATAATTTGAAAATTTCTAATGAAAAAAAATGACCTGAACGGCTGATGTAACTTCAGGGTTATGGATATCATTTTAATGGTAATTACCTGATTGATAATATCACATATATATTTAGAAATTTGATATAAGCGACATCTCACACGAGAAAACGTGGACTAGGCTAAGAAAAAGACACCTTAAGGGGGAAACATAATCTCTTCTAATTGCAGCACAAAACAACACCATAAAGACTAACCTTATTAAAGGAAGAACAAATAAGACACAACAAAGCAGCAAATGTAGGTTATGTGGTGAAAGAGACGAAAGGATCAATCCCATAATAAGCGAATGCAGCAAATTAGCGTGGATAGAGTATAAAACTAAATACGACTGGGTGGACAAGGTGATCTACTGGTAATTGTGCAAGAAATTGAAGTTTGACCACACGAACAATTGGTATATGCACAACCCTGAATCTGTTCGGGAGAATGAGACGTACAAACTCCTATGGGATTTTGATACAAACAGATCACCTATCTCGGCCAAACGAGCAGACCTTATAACAATCTACAAAAAAGAGAGAACTTGTAAAATTGCGAACTTTGCTGTCCCGGTGGACCACAGAGAAAATTGATGGAATGCTAGAAGAGGGATAAGTACGTTGTTCTTGCTTGGGAATTGCAAAACTGTGAAACAGGAAAGTGACGATTGTACCAGTTGTAATTTGTGTTCTTGGTACATTCATCCAAAGATTGGTACAAAGACATGAGGATTTGAACATAACGGGGCGGGTCGAGACTCTCCAAACCATGGCATTGTTGAGATCGGCCAGAATGCTGAGAAGAGTCCTGGAGACTTGAGGAGACTCTCTGTCACTCAAACTCCATTGAAAAACCATAAGCTAACGCTGATGTGTAAACTCTCACGGAGAAAAATAATGAAAAATAGTAACTATTCACTTCCATTCAAGACAAACTGCCTTTCGAAATGAACAGATGCTTAGAAGAAACAAACCCGAATCGATGACTAAAAGAAAGATCACCCTCATCCAAAAAGATTCACAAAAATTGACCTCTCTAAACAAATATAGACGCTAAATGTGCCTACTGATGATGTAGAAAATACTTACGGAACAAATCAGGGAGGAGATTTACCATTCGCAGATGAACTGCGGACTGTTCCCCGAAGAACGGAAAGAATATCGTTAAGTAACAAGAGGAACAGGAAACCTACTATACGTTGATCAAAAATCCTCAAGAAGAGCAAAACGAGATGGTAAATGTAGTTATGGCGTAAATTAACAACAAAAGGGCCTACAATATGATTCCACAAAGCTGGATGATAGACTCTCAAAATGTACACGATATCCGACGAAGTAATAAAGTTTATCGAGATAGTATGAAAAACTCGAGAGTGGAACTGATAGCAGAAAGAAAAAGCTAAGCTTTGGTGATTATCATGAGAATAATCTTCCGGGGAGATGCACTATCACCATTATTATTTCTAACGGCGATTACGTCACTAAATCCCACCTGTTGGAAATGCACAGGCGGATACAAGCTTTGTAATTGTAAGAAAATCAACCACCAATTGTACATGGATGAAATCAAACCGTTTGCCAAAAATGAAAAAGCTGGAAACTCTAATACAGGCAGTAAGTACATACAGTGACGATACAGCGATAGACTTTGGCATAGAAAAGAGTGCGATGCTAATAATGAAAAAAATGACGGAAGGAATGAAACTATCAAATCAAGAAAAATCAGAACGCTAGGAGAAAAAGAAATTTACAAATACTTGAGAATATTTAAAGCGGACACATCAAACAAACGGAGATGATAGAAAACATTAGAAAAGAATACCTTAGGAGAAGGAGAAAACAACTTGAAACCAAACAACATTGCAAAAATCTCATCAAAGGGATAAATACCTTGGCTATATCCTTCGTAAGATACTCGGGGCCATTCTTAAAGTCGACAAGAGAAGAACGTCATCAAATTGATCGGAGAACAATAAAACTTATGACTATACTTAAGGCCTTACACCCCAGAGATGATATAGACTGACTATGTGTCAGAAGGAAAGTTGGAAGAGAACACGCCAGCGTTGAAGAAAGTGTCGATAATTTGATAAGACATCTTGAAGACTACATAAAAGAAGGCAAAGAAATACTGATTACAACAACCAGAAACAGCCCAAACAACACAAAGATAAATAAAATAACAATAACGAGGAATAAAATGGAAAGAAAAACAACTGTATGGATATTTCAAGAGAGAAAGGGAAATCTTAAGAAAGAAACTGTATCTCTTCTAATAGTAGTACTAAACAACGCCATAAGAGCAAACTACTTTAAAGCAAAAAAAAAAAAAAAAGATAAGACTAACAAAATAGCAAGAGTCGGTAATGTGATGATAGGGAAGAAACAATCAATCATTTAATAAGCGAATGCAGTAAATAAGCTCACAAAGAGTTTAAGTATAGAAACGACAAAGCAGGGAAGGTAATCGACTTGGAGTTGTACAAGGAAATTAAATTTGACCTTACAAACTAGAGGTACATGCACATCACAGAATTCGTCGTAGAGATTGAGATGCACAAACTTCCCTGGGATTTTGAGATTAAAACAGATCACCTAATCTCGGACAGACGACCAAACCTTGTGATAGTCAACAAAAAATGAGAACCTGGCGAATAGGGGACTTTGCCATACCGGAAGACCTTGAAGTGAAAATAAAAGAAGGCGAAAAGAGAGATAACTTACTGGACCTTGTTAGAAAACTAAAAAAACTCTGAAATATGATTGTGATAGTGATACTGATTGTGGTTAGTGCCACTGGGACAATAGCCAAAGGATTGGTGAACGGACTGGAAGATTTGGAAATAAGAGGGCAAGTAGAAACTATTCAGACTACAGCCTTATTAAGATCGGCCAGATTACTAAGAAGAGTCCTGGAGACTTCGGGAAACTTTCTTCTCAAAAATCCCGTGAGAAGCCATCAGCTCATCAACCGAAAAATACATCGACACACGGCTAACGAAGGCATGGACAGCTATCGATAGGCTTTCGATCATAAGGAAATAAAACCTGACCGATAAGATGAAACGCAGTTTCTTCCAGGCTGCGGTCGTGTCGATACTGCTATATGGATGCACTACTTGGACGCTGACTAAACGGTTGGAGAAGAAGCTAGACGGCAATTATACAAGAATGTTGCGAGCGAGCAATATTGAACAAGTCCTGGCAGCAACACCCCACAAGGCGCCAACTCTACGGTCACCTACCACCTATCACGAAAACTATACAAGCTAGACGAACCAGACATGCCGGACACTGCTGGACAAGCAAGGACGAGATCGTAAGTGATGGACGGCTAGCTCGAACATACATACAGCAGCTATGTGATGATACGGGATGTAACCCTGAATACCTGCCAGAGGTGATGAATGATAGGGAAACGTGGAGAGAGAGAGACAGGGATATCCGTGCTAGCCGCACGACATGATGATGATAATGAACGGTGGTGTGAAAGACTCTCAAAGGATCAGCACATCCGTAACGAGAGCAAGATTGATTAGCACATACTCTACGAGAGCAACGCGCCACGCAAAAATCTAGCTATGTCCTGGATTGATAACAAAAAGGCATATGATATTGCCCCAGAAAGCTGGATAATAAACTGTCTTAAAATGTACCAAATATCACATAAAGTCATAAACTTTATCGAGAAAACCATGAAAATCTGGAGAGTGGAATTGACAGCAGGAGAGAAAAGCTTAACTGAAATAAAGATCTAAGGAGGTATATTCCAAGGAGACGCACTATCACCATTACTATTCATAATTGTGATGATGCCACTTAACCACATACTCAGAAAATGCACTGCTGAATATAAACTTAGTAGATCGCAAGAAAAGATCAGTCACCTAATGTACACGGATGACATCAAACTATTTGAAAAAAATGAAAAAGAACTGGAAACCCTAATGCACACAGAATATACAGTCAGAATTTGGCATAGAAAAATGTACCATGCAAGTTATGAAAAGCGGCAAACGACAACTGACAGAGGGAATGGAACAGAGGGAATGGAACTAACAAATCAAGACAGGATTAGAACACTCGGAGAAAAGGAAACCTACAAATACTTGGGAATATTGGAAGCTGACACCATCAAACAAATAGAGATCAAAGGAAAGATGAAGAAAGACTATTTCAGGAGAACCAGAAAGTTACCCGAAACAAAATTATATAGCAGAAACCTTATCAAAGAAATAAATTCATGGACTCTACTCTTCGTAAGATATTCAGGACCTTTTTTGAAAGGGACAAGAGAAGAACTTAAGAAAATAGATTAGAGAACAAAAAAACTAATGACCATGGATAAGGTATTACATCGCAGAGATAACGTTGACTGACTATATGCGTCAAGAAAAAGAAGGAAGACGAGGACTTGCCAGTATTGAAGACAATTTGCCGCATCAATACAACGACTTGAAGACTACATACAAAAGCGTGAAGAAAGACTGATTACAGCTACCAGATACAATACTGACACAATATAACCAACTGAACGACAATAACCAAAAAACAAAAATGGGAAGATAAAAAATCTTATTGAACTTTTAATCGACTAATAAGCAACATTTCACACGAGAAAAGATGAACATGGTTAAGAAAGGGAAACCTTAAGAGATAAACTGAATCTTTCCTGGTAGCAACACAAAACAACGCTATTAAGATCAATCCTATCAAAGCAAGAATAGATAAGATGCATCAAAAGAGCAAATGTAGGTGATATGGTGATAGAGACGAAACCACCAATAACGTAATAAGCGAATGGAGCAAATTACCGCAGAAAAAGTTTAAGACTAGACACGAATGGGAGGGCAAGATAATCCACTGGGAGATGTGCAAGAAATTTGAATTTGACCGCACGAACAAATGGTATATGCCCAACCTAGCAGCTGTCCTAGAAAATGACACTCATTAACTCATATGGGACTTTGACATACAAACGGATCACACCATCTCGGCCAGAAGACCAGACCTTATAATAATCTACAAAAAAAAAAAGAGAACTTGCGAAAATTGTTGACTTTGCTGTCCCGGCTGACTACAGAATAAAACTGAAGGAAAGCGAAAAGAAGAATGAGTACCTCGATCTTTCTAGGGAATTGAAAAAAAACAAACTATGGAACATGAAGGTGCCAATTATACCAATCGTGATTGGTGCTTCTGGTTCACTCTCCAAAAGATCATTAAAGGGACTGGAGGACTTTGATGTTGGAGTACGAGTGGAGACCATACTAACTACTAAATTATTGGGAATAACCAGAATACTGAGAAGGGTCCAGGAAACTTCAGGAGACCTGCTGTCACTCAAACTCCAGTGAGAAACCATCAGCTAAAACTGATGTGGAAAATTCTCAAGGAGAAAATAATAATAAAATCAAATGCCATTTGCTCAAACCAGAGTCAGTCCTTGAGAATGAGACTCTTAAATTTCTCTGGGATTTTGAAAGCAAACAGATCACCAAATTCCGGCCAGAAATTTACAAAAAGAAGAGAATTTACCGTATTGGGGATTTTGCTATTCCAGCGAAGCACAGAGTGAATATATATAAAAAATGAGAAAGACAAACACCTTGGCGTTGCCTGAAAACTGAAAAATCTATGGAGCAAGAGGGCCAAGGTAATACCAATTGTAACTGGAATGCTTGGAAATGTCTCCCAGAGCCTGGGGAAGATATTCGAGAAATTATAAATCAGTGGGACATTTAAAACCATCCAGACAATAGAACTATCAAGATCAGGCAGAATACTCAGAAGATTCCGGAAGACTAGTGGAGACTTGCTGTCACTCATTCTCCAGTGAAAGAACATCAGCTTACAACGGTGTGAATCGCTTGCAAGGAATGACAATTAGAATCATTCAGCTAACGCTGAGTTGAAAAACTCCTCAAGAGTAATAATAATAATAATAATGGTACATTTGGAACAGTAACAAAAGGATTACTAAATGGACTGGAGGAGTTGGAAGTTGGCGGATGGGTGGAAACAATCCAGACGACAGCATTATTGAGAACGGCCCGAATACTGAGAAGAGTCCTGGAGACTTGAGGATACTTGCTGTCACTCAGACTCCAATGAAAAACCATCGGCTAATGCTGATGTGAAAAGCTCTAATGAGTGAATAATAATAATAATAATAATAATAATAATAATAATAATAATAATAATAATAATAATAATAATAATAATTTGGAAATTGGTGGACGAGTGGAGACCATCCAAACTACTAGATTATTAAGAACGGCCGAAATACTGAGAAGAGTCCTGGAGACTTAAGGAGACTTTCTGTCACTCAAACTCCAGTGAAAGAACATCAGCTAAGGCCGATGTGAAAAATTCTACTGAGTAGATAATAATAAATGTATATACATTGATGCAGTAGAATTTAATCTGAAAAACAAACTATAATATCATAATTATTTTCTTCAATAAAAGCTACGTGACTTATACTATATTATCATTTTTATGGCAAATAAGAAATGACACAGATAAATGAAATAATATGTGGCTCCGGCATATAGAGATTGTCATAGCAACAGAAGATTATGTTTGAAAAAATTATGTAATTGTTGTGGGAGTCTTACCCATCTCACCATAATGGACTCTTCTCACCTTTATTAGATCTGAGAGATTTCACTGCCAGTCGAACAATACCGGAGTTATCCGAAACAGTACGAGACTTATTACCTTTTCTATGTAACTCTATCTTTCTTGTGCAATAATCTCTTTACCTGATATCCGCGTCTGCGTTTTCATTAGTGACCCTTTCCTGGGCCACAACAGTAATGTGGAAAATGTAATACATTGCTGAAGAAAAAATAGAAATAATTTCTAAATGAAGACATTTGTGTCATTTAATAGCTGAATGACCTCAGGTAAAAACCCCATATTTCTCCGAAAAAAATAAAAACCGACAAAAAACAAACGTCATGCCCAATATCATTAAATCATTCTGTTTTAAGTTTTAAATTTTTGGATTTTTTTTTCTTTTCTGGTGAAGCTGAGAGGGTCACTGATCTCTAAACCAATTAAAAGTTTTAAGGGATCGGCTATTTACGTAAAATGTATAAATTTCTTTATTCTTTAAAGAATTTATCCTTAATAAGAAAAATAAACATGAGAAAAATAAAATATAATTCACTCTTTGCTTTTTATTTTGGTGCTTTAAAATTATGGACGTTAGCTTTTGGCGTGAAATAACAAAAATTAACCCAATAACTTGATCCAAACCCCAATTTTAATAAGCTGAGCCTATCATACTGACGACTAATTTTTTAACTTGTTTATATTGATCTTTTCTTTCAATAGATTTTTAAGGAATGCAGGATGTGAAAAACTTCTTAAGACAATTCACGAATAGAAAGTATTCGATAAATTATAAGACTTTACGACTTCATTAATTTTCTTTATTGTATCAATGAATAAATCAATTTATCAAGTAATTTTCTAATAAGACAAGTGAAGGAAAATATTTATCGTATTAGAACTAATTACTGTGATGGTTGATTGTATTAATGAATTCATTATCTAGTTTGGTCGGGCAGTGAGTTTTTCAGTTAGCTGTGAGCTAAAATCTTTGAGTGAAAATGAAAGTCAAATTGGAAAGTTGAAACGCGTGCACCAGTGACCAAGATTGGGGACGCTTGTCATTTCTACACAGGAATACGAAACAAAATAGATTCATAATTTGTCATGAATGAGTTTGAGAAGATAAAAAATTGGGGACATGTGTGCGATGACGATATAACTGTATGCGATGACTTACTGAATTTAGAATATAAAAAAAATAGCGAATTTTATCAGTTGGAGTCAGTTGAGGCAGTAGTCATTTAGGAATCGGTTGAGATCCACTGAGCCCTTCGGGGTAGTGACGGGGGATGACTCTGTATAGCAGCAAGCTTGTCTCTGTTTATGGAGCCTTACAGACTCTCTCTCTCTCTCTCTCTCTCTCTCTCTCTCTCTCTCTCTCTCTCTCTCTCTTGTGCTTCAATATCTAAATAACTATGAACATCTTCATATCTGAATAAATTAGTGACAATTTCTATAAACATATTGGACATATTATTGTTACGACAATACATTCCAAGAAATAATTGTTATTTGTTAACAGAGAGTTTTTCTTGTGTTTGAGTAGCCAACACCCAGGAAACTTGCTCCAATGAACAAGTCCGACAAACAGAAGAAAATCTGGATGAATTGTGTTATTCCCTATCTGTGGATCTGTCAAACAAAACGAGGGCATAGAGGGGATTGATAAACAGACTATCTGTCAACGAATGTGGAAATCACGGAACCAAGGCCATTACAAACTACCGTGGCAAGCCTTGTAGAACATAAGTAACAGCAAATAATGAAATTTCAATAAAATTTGGTCAAAATTTTACATGTTTTAAAAGATGAAACAATCAATTTAAAATTAATTTAATAAATGGAAATTAATTCTAAGGGTGAAATGAACAACTAAAACAAAAATCTTAAATAACTTAAGGTAAACATTTTTGGGTAATTGAAAAAATATAAATAAACGAAAAAAATTTAATAAAGATTTTCAAAAATATAACGGAATCTTTAAATTACACTTTAAAAAAATAAATAATCACGAATAACATTTGTGAAAAGGAAACGAAAAGGTGAAAATTTGAAATTATAAATAATAGTACTTCTTTATCGAAAAATACATGTCATCTTTTTAAAAGGAAAATGGGGAGAATGAAATTTCCGCTGGGAATACATGATAAAAAAATTATATAATGGCTGGAGAAAATTAAAATTCAATTCATTCAAATTTTGGATTGATACACAAAATGAAAAATAAGATAAATTTTTATAAAAATCAGGAGATTATTTTATTTCATTTATCTATTTTATTTTATTTTGATAGATTTTTACTCACGCTAAAAGAAATATTTTCAAGGAACCATTTTCTAAAATCATTTCGTTTAATAACTCTTATTTTTACACAAGTTCTTTGTGTATATATATATATATATATATATATATATATGTGTGTGTGTGAGTTTATATATATATATATATATATACATGGCGGCAGACAGACTAGCCTTTTTCTTTCATAACAATTCCAGCATTTGTATGAAAGGAAAACATGCTTTTAAAGATTTAAACTAATCCATAAACTTGAGACGACGGAAGAGAACAGTTAAAACGTGTCCACGTCGTCTTTTCTGATTGTTCGTTATATTTTTCTCGTTTGCATTAAAACCTCTATTTTATAGTAAATATAACCACGTACTTGTCAAACTTTGTCACCCGTTTACATTAAAACATTTTTAATGAATTTTCATAAATTTATTAACTTAAAATCAACAGCTAAAGATAAATAAGACATGAAAGTTTTTTTGAATCTTGTAGAAATGATTTTTTGGGATATTTAAGTTTGGGTGTTTGGAATTTTATTTGAAATTTAGGTTTTATGTTGTAAGGAATAGATTGTAAAATTATCAGCGTAAATACCTTTAAAAATCTTCTAAAAATCAGTTAGTGAGACTCAAGAAACTTTTATGTTTCTTTTGTCATTTCTTTTGTTTAATCAAACAACTTGTATTAATCTCTCTTAAATTGTTTTTTTATGAATTGTTTTATGATTGAGTAATAGATTTTGTTAGATAATCAATAAGTTGCCAATTAATTTTGTAAATTAAGTGTAGAATTCAAAATACTTGACTTCAAAAGTTATCTGGAAATTCGTTAAAATGTTTTATTTCGTTCTGGCCAAACAAACGACAACACAACATCGACGAGCGACACGGTCTTTTAGAAAAATATACCTCTCCTTTTATTTGAAAGGGTTGTGTCTGAGAGGGAGTTGGAGACCGAACAGAATTGCAACTTATTGATCCCCACTATTTTGACCATTAGCGTTTCTTTCCCGTTCTCCTGGGCTGCTCAGCCGGGGGCCAAGGGGCCCACTCTGCTGGGTGCTGGCTTTCTCTACTGCATCTTGTCACCAGCGGGTCTGGTTTCCAAACTGACTGACTTCCTGTCTTCACCGAGTTATATAATAGTTCAACGTCCACCTTCTTGTGGACGTCACAGTCGCACTCATTCAACCCGTCAACGGTTAAGGTTATATTCTAATATTCCTTTAGCAGATGTACCTGTTATTTAAATAGGTGCATTTCCTATTTTGACGGCCCGGCTGGGTTGTAGGTCAATATACAACAATCATCCCCCACTTATTTTTCAAAATTTTACATGTGAAATTTTTCTTCACGTTCGTCTCCATCACCCTCACACACATTTTACAAAATAATTCTCCAGGATATTGATAGCTGAAAAAAACACAAAAAGAAATCACTTGAACCATAGCAAAACATAATCTTACTTAGAGGGCAACCTTCTCCCTATGTAACACTTGTCCGGCTAATGAATTAGAGTAGTCAAAGGCACTGTAAGGAACGGACCCTTAAAATGCCTGTCTCTCCAGCCGTAAAGTTGACTTGGGAAATTGGGTGAATAGAAACGTTGAAAATCAAAGTCTTTGTGTCTATGTACAAGAACTGAAGTGGACACGGAGACCAATATAAACCCAAGTCCACACGATGAAATCCTTAATAGAAATCCAGAGAATCCGGCCAAATAGATCAGCATAAGAAAAATATGAGGTTGAAAATCTCTTCGCGCAACTATTTCGCCAAGCAATTTCGTACCCAGTGTAATAAATAAAAAGAAAAGATGATATTAATATATAGATGTTATTGTCTTTCTTTCTTTCTGTCGGTATATTACAGTTTTAATGACATTTCAATCTACTTAGGGTTATTTTATGCTTAGAGTTTTGTTAATCACGTTCATCATATGTTAATATTTATTTTTGTGTATTTGATTCGTAACGTTTTTTTTGCATACTGTCCATCGAATATGAATAATTTCCAAACAAATACTTAAAGAATCGATAAGAGGTTAACAGATGCTTCGACTCTGGGTCAGAGTGGATTAGGGAATAATGACAACGAGCGGACACTCTACTCTGTCTAGAACACTCCAGAACTAATATTTCACCATCAGACGCGGTTTGGTGTTACACCCAGAACACCGATTTTATTTATGTTTTTTCTTGGCGGGGCGGGGGTTCTTCTCAGCTATTAATATAATCTATCAAAACAAAATAAAATAGATAAATGAAATAAAATAATCTCCTGATTTTCATAAAAATTTATCTTATTTTTCATTTTGTGTATCAACCCAAAATTTGAATGAATTGAATTTTAATTTTCTCCAGCCATTATATAATTTTTTTATCATGTATCCCCAACGGAAATTTCATTCTCCCCATTTTCCTTTTAAAAAGAAGACATGTATTTTTCGATAAAGAAGTACTATTTTTCATAATTTCAAATTTTCACCTTTTCGTTTCCTTTTAAGTTCAACTGACAAGGGGAATTTAAAAGTTGTTTTTGTTTAAGTTCGGATTTATTGTTGAAAATAATCGAAAGGAAATAGTCAGTGTAAAATATCTTATAACTATCTATAAAATAAAAAAAATATAACAATTTAACTAAATCATTGATCAATTCAACAATTGAACTCAATTAAAAAATAAAGAATTGAAAATAAAATTAGTCATTTTTTTTGTGGATATCTTTAACGATTTATTGAATGGTCTTTTAATCATATTAATTGAAATAGACAAAGTAGTTGGAAATCAGTTATATCAATCAAATATTTCTAAGATCAACATGCAATTTAACATTTTCGATCACTCTCTAAATTGCTATTTTCTTACTTACAAAATTGTATGTTAATAGTATGTAGACAAGACCAACAAGTAATAAAAAAATAATTTTCGTGATATTTGAGATTTAAATATGATAATGGAGAAAGTAACGTAAATAATGAAAGGAATTGTGACGATGATGGTGACGTAATTTCGATGACAAACAGATACACATATAATCTTAATTACAATGAAATGTGATAGACTCTAACTGTAACTTTCACAATGTTATTTCAGACGAGATAAATTATATCAATATCCTTGACGATTTGCTTCAACTGAAAAAATATAATTTCCAATACAAATCTATGATTGTATTTAACAAATTCGAACACGCAATTTTTCCCATATAAACCTTGAAAATTTATCCTTGAATATTATTGCATTATTTCTTTTTCGTACATCTACGCAGAGAAACATTGAAGACAAACCGGAAGTGATGCAGAGAAGGATGAAATTGAATTAGAAAAAATTGTAATGAAAGAGAAAAATGCAATAAAATGAAAGTGAATGAAAAAGAGTAGCATTAAGTGCTTATCTGAAATGACACGTGAATAGCAACAGAGACCCCCCTCCATTTCCAACGCTTGTACACAACGCTTGTACACATAGCGTGACTGGAGTTTGAACTTGCTTATTACAATGTTGCCCTCAAGCATATTTGCCACAACACCACGTGGACACGACCAACAAAAAGACGTAATATCTAGGAAAAAAAGGTTGACAGAAAGAGCACGTTAGACAGGAGATGATTTGACGAATATAGCATATAGATGATAACTACTTCCCGTATAAGAGAGATAAAGTTGAGGGCTCATCCAGATGGAAGCACAACGTTCTTGTAAAAATTAAGGATGAGGTAAGCAAGATACATAGATTTCAAATCCTCTGAACACTAAAGATAAATGAATTCTATTTTCAGTTTTAATCGTACTTTTTCACAATCAACAGCAAAAAAAAAAAAAAACACGGATGAGGCACAAAGGCTGCATATGACTGGTGGGCTGTGGGTGGAGTACCCTTGTAGACGGAAATTGTGAACATTGAGATCGACTATTTGATGGAGGACAGAGTCAGTGACGAGCACTCTTGCGGTAAAAGCGAGAAACAATCATAGGAGAGTCAGATATTTTTAAAAGGGTAAACAAGTTACCCAGTAAACAGCAGAAAACAAATAAATAAATAACATTTCAACGTTAGTGAGACCGTGACTCTCACTGAGAATGGGCTACAATTTACAAAAGCACCAGCAGTATCTTCATCGACTCACAAATAGCACGTGATTTTTTTTTCAATCGATACCGGTTTAGAGCGAACCTGAAAAGCACTAATACAATGTGAGGCATTTTTCTTTGACCATGAGTTTTTTCCCCTTTTTCTATGGACATCTTTTCATCTCGTCTTTGTCTACGGCAACTTTCGTCAAGATCCAACAACGCAACGTTATGCTGCTAATAAATAATTGTAAAACATGAGTATCTCAACAGTTGACCAGGCAAGTTAAATTTACAATCAGTGTCAGTTGCCTGTACTGAAAAAGTAGAAAATTTATCTTATGTTACTGGACTCTACTTTGTGTTTGAAAAAAACTGGAATTAAATAACCCATGAATATTTATATGCCATAAAACAAAGAAAATATCTTTTATTGTCAGTATAAATTAAATTCGATTTGATTGCTTAATGTTGTATCAACCTTCTTGGGCTATTCAAAACCAAAACCATCCTTGTATTTATAGAATAGTAGCTGTGGTATTATTCAGCTCATAAATAAAGGGGATTAAAAGGTTTATCCCTTTCCTAATGGTATTAATCAGGAAGGGTATTAATGGCGCAACTGGAACTCGAACACGCTTTCTATGATGTTACATTCCTGCACGTTAGCCACTACTTCTCAGAAACTCCCACCTGACTTAGATTTACAAAATATTACATGTACTTGAAATCTGAAAGAATCAAACTTTTCACAAGCCACTGACAATCTTTGCAATGACAGTTAATGCCAGCTTTGTTCATTCACTTTCTTTAATTGTTCCTCCCATGGAAACGTGAATAGCGCTTTATTTCCTTGATGGTATCCTTGAGTTAGGGATTTGTTGGAATCACTGAAATCCATAAAACTTTATAACAATAGATACACTTCAGTTGTATTGCCGGTTTTATTACGTGAAACTTAAACGGACAAATTAGAAGTGCGTCTTGGATACCGGCGAATACGGCATTATTATCTTTAGCAAACGGACAAGAAAGAATTGTAAATCTGTCTTCAAACAAAAATAAATAAAATTAGATAAAATAATTGATGCAAATAAACATCGTAATCACCGGTCTAGAAATTTCATGAGAGAAAAGCAAATTACATTTTTACAATAACAAACAACATATCAAAATGCCCTTCTTGAAGAAAAAAAAACATTATTTCAAATAAGAAAACAAAACCAAGTAAAAACAACTTACTTGTTTATTTTGCTTTCTTTTTTAATTAGAAGAAACACAACTTTTTTAAGTTTTGATTTTAAAACAGGAAGAAAATATCTTATCAAAGAACGGGTAGACATTTGATCGATATAAAAGACAGTGTAATTTTTCTTTCTTTCTTTCTTTCTTTCTTTCTTTCTTTCTTTCTTTCTTTCTTTCTTTCTTTCTTGTCTATTTGTCTCGTCTTCTTTCCTTCCTTGTTTATTTCTGTCTTTCTCTCTTTCTTGTCTATTTGTCTCTTCCTTCCTTTCTTCCTTCCTTTCTTTCTTTCTTTCTTTTCTATTTGTCTCTTCCTTCCTTCCTTCCCTCCTTCTTTCTTTCTTTTTTTCTTTCTTTCTTTCTTTCTTTTTGATTAATCTGTTATTTTACTCAGGTAAGAAGGTGATATTTTTACACTCTTTCAAGGATCTCTCTATCTTTCCTTGGCGCTTCTCTCTTGGATTAATGTGTATGTTCTGAGTCCTGAGGATTGGGGGTTAAGTGCTGCATCTGTCCTACCCCATCGTCTCAGGCATTTTTAAAAAATTTGAGTGAGAACGGCAAAAATGAAGTGGAAGTTCTTCAGTAAAGTCCAACTCTTGGATTGAACATTCCCATTCCACAAAAATGTCCAGATTATAAAGATGTCTTCGTGACAGTATTTGTAGAACTGAGTAATTTTCGTTCTTCTCACCGAAAGTCCCACCCTTACCCTATAGCTCATTCTATCACTGTAAATATGTCCCTGTACAAATAGATATATGTGGAAAAAAAACTTGAAAATAATATCTACCTAATTACCTTACTTCTTATTTTTTAATAAAACAAAACGGAACTTCTTCAAAATCGTAGCTGTGTGATTAACATTATATCGTTTCACCACTTGGACTTTTAAAGGAAAACCTGGTGAAAAGGCTCAATACGAACTATACAAATAAGTTGTGTACTGCTTTAAACAAATCCTGGATGTGATAGCATAAAATACTACATCTTTACAGTCACAAAACTCTCATTGCCGAAACAATGCAAGTTAGTCGAGGAAAATATGCCAGGCACTGCTGGTAAAGTCAGTGACATGGACTCCTATGGATTCCTGTTCATGGACTCAACATAAAACATACACTTACGTTCATCAGCTTTGTCTGGAGAAGAGATAGGTTTTATAAGAGTCACCAAGAACTATAGCTTGTAGGGACGGATTGCAAGGGAGAGTCCAGGGACCCATGCTATCAACATGTCTTGATGTTGTTGATGATTATGATGATGATGATCTCGTTGGTAATAGCAAAAAAATTGTAGCCCTGTTGTAAACTTAATCGCAACGAGGCAGATTATAACATTATTTGCGTTAAACAAACATATTTTAAAATATTTTTCTCTTCATTGTGTGTGTGAGTGTGTATGTGTGTGGTATTTGCCAAATTTAAAAACGGCTTTTAAAAAGGCAACGCATTTTAAAATACTTTAAGATATTTTAAATTTCTAAAAAAAGAATCCTTCCTTTCGGTCACGTCTCATCAGAGATTAGAAAATCGTGACAGAAAAGGACTGATGAGGAGATAAACAGGGGGTAATTACCGTCAAAAAGCTTCAGGAGGAAGAAAACTTAGTCAAAAATGCCGTAAGCCTTAATAGTAGGCGCGGGTAAAATCATTTTTGTACACACTATGTGGGCAGGAATTTTCTGGAACCTTTTCTTCCTTCTTTTTCATTAGACAATTTTCTCACATTTCCGTATATTAACCGAGCTCACCAAACTAGATTTTCAGTAACTGACTTCTAGTGTTCAAAACTAAATCTCTTTAAATTTTAGTCTTGTTAAGCAAGGTAGTATCAAGTACCATTTTAAAGTATTTGGTATGATTCGACCTGTGATTGAACCCAGGTCTTCCAGACCATTGGCAAATACTCTACCCACTATGAGTTATCAAAAGGGATAAGAGAAACAAAAATATATCGGCTTGCAAGGGGGTGCAATCGTTAGCAACTTCTGGTCCCCGGAAGAAGATATGGAAAGAAGTCTTCTTTCTGAGTATATGTCTCTCCATCTACCACTCAAACCAACAACAAACAATCGGCCCTTCCGAGAATTAATTGTGAGGTATATTTTTTATACACAAATGTGTTTCGTTCGTCATTATCTTTGATTATGTTCCGCTTATATTTGTATTACAGTTATACAACAAGTGAACTCAAGGATAATCTTTAACTTTCTTTTAAGATGTGAATGTCACTTGTATACTTGTATGTTGCCTTAAGTTTCTTATTTTGAATTTTTAAACTTTAAGTTTTACAGACCAAAAAAGAAAACCAACAAAAACAAACGACATGACCGTTTTCTTCTATCTCATCAGTGATCGCAGAAAACAGCATATTTATTAATAAACACCAAGAAAACCCAAACTATCGGAAATTAGACATGCCTGACGAGATGGACATTGTGTCAACCTCTGTACAACTATGTCTAGTTCGTGCGTCACATCTGAATTTAATTTATTTCTAGAAAATTGTATATATATATATATATATATATATATATATATATATATATATATATATATGTGTGTGTGTGTGTGTGTGTGTGTGTGTGTGTGTGTAGAGTTATTTTATTTATTTTTTTTTTTAAATTTATTTTCTTTTCTTTTCCTGATTCTATCCCTCGTTCTTTCCTTTCATCTTTCTGTCTCATTTTATTATTTCATCTCTCTCTCTCTCTCTCTCTCTCGCTCTCTCTGTCTCTCTCTGTAATTACTTCTTGATAACTATTGTAAAAAAAACAGAATTTTTAAAAATGAAAATAAAAAAAAGAATTTATGAATTAAATTAAAAAAAAATATGAACACTAAAGAATATATGAATATGTATGAATCATATAGATTTAAAAACAGAAATTTCCCAGTAATATTTACATAAATTTATTTGTGATGTCTGCCTAAAACAATGTTGTTTTCCCTTTTCTTGTATTGTCCCATGTTGTGTGTTGCTTTATTTAATCTTTGCCTTTGTACTTGTTTATGAATTGATGCATGAAGGGTAAATTATTGATGGCTTCATTGAATAATAATCAGAGAAAGAATGAAAGTTTGAATTTTGTGGAGGAAAATATGTTGTTTCACTAAGCTTCCTTTAATGTCAACTGTAATTTTCGCAATGGTCGCGTATCGATGAACTGAAAAATTAAAATTTTCTCATGATCTTTCATCAAATATTACAAGAGAATTAAATAATTTTATAAATTCTTTATGGAAATGGGAGAGCTTTGAAAATTTTAGCCATTAACTTGTCCGGGATAGAATAGATCAAAATCATGTATTCCAAGCTGATGTATTCCCAGCAGATGTTGCATACATGTTGACTGGTGAGTTATTTGTTAAATGTATTCCGTACTATAGCGATATGTGCGTATCACTAATTCAAAAAACTATTCCTGGTCATCCAAATGTGTCGATATAGTTTAATCATTGATTTATCATTGCAAAATAATTGTCAGCATTTATATCGCGTCAACATTCTAAGCCAATTAAATTTAATCCATGTTGATTTATACATGGCTTTTATTCTGATGCCCAAACGTAGAATGTTCATGAATACATGAACGTTTTTCAACGGCTGCAGCTTTTTTATTCCAAGTTTCTATATATTCTTCAGTCTTCCCATAAAGGGTGATTCATGATAAAACATGATTTTTCAAGCTGAATTCTTAACTCCTAATATAAAGTTAAGAATGATAAATTATTTGCACAAGCAAAAGTCTAATTTTTACCTCAAATTAAGTCATTTATATGAAACTATTATATAACAAATTATCGATTATAAACATCTATTATATATGCATATATATAGTACCTAATCAGGAAATAATAATATTTACACACTTGTAAAAAGATAAGACTTTTAGCGGATTGTAACAAGTAATAGATATACTATATAGATTGTCGAAATTTCTGAGACGAAGCTTGATGATTTTTATCATTAAGGGTTTTCGGACTATTGTCTTCATTTTTATTGTTATTTCCACAACGTTTCGGCCGATATGTCCTCCAGCCTTCTTCAGGTATTTGTCGAACTCGGAAACCTTCACGGAACTTCGAACTACGTCCTTTATTGAATCAACCGGGGTCGTTCAATCCTGACTGCAGGCGAGTAACAAAACAGGAACACTTAACACTTGTACCCAGTTATGATTAACGGAATCAGAACAGGCGACCCTCGTGGATTCAATAAAGGACGTAGTTCGTAGTTCCGTGAAGGTTTTCGAGTTCGACAAACACCTGAAGAAGGCCGGAGGACATGTCGGCCGAAACGTTGTGGAAAAAATACTGTATAGAGTTTGTTAAAATGCTAACATTTTTATCGGAGTTCCTATATGATATTATGATTTTAAAGTCTCTGCCAGCTCACAAAGCCTATCAACACATTACCGGAAGTGGGATTTCCAATAATCAGTTTAGCTTTTCTCATAAAGACAATACAATGGAAATATATACATTTTTATCTGTGGGAATCAAAATTTGCAAGTCGTTTCTTTTTCCAGTTCCGTACGTCTACAGAATGTGCACAAGTATAAACTTTCATTCTCTTTATATGGAATTTGATGGTTACTTCTTTAGTGTAAAAATGGGATGTGTATGATGCGTTTGGATCTGAGGACACACGTATGTTAACAATTTTATTTAGAACTTATCCAAAGACCAACAACTTTATTAACCGCATTTGATACGGATAATTGATGCTTTAAGAAACTTAAAAGCTAGGAACAAAACTTCGGGAACACTTTTCGATAATTTAAAATCATTCCGGATATTATGAAAATGTTTAATTGGAAATAAAATATCGATCGTTATTGTTGCTTGGAAAATAAATTAATTTTAGTTTGAGACATCCTACATTCTTTATCTATATGAAATTAAAAGTATAGTTGATTTAGAGTAAGGAACTATTACATCTAATTACAATTAAAATTGGTATAAAGAGTTCATATGAGGTAGAGAAACATTTCAAAATGATAAACAGCTTTCACGGAAGTTTGACTGTATTTATAGCCTGATGCTATTCCTTCTCTCATGAACACAATAATCGGTTCGAAAAGCCAGGAAACGTGACTTGTTTGACAAGGTGACTCTAAGTTAGCCTTTCACTATTCTAAGCCGATCTTTTCTAAGACAAGTGAAATTAAATAAATGATGTCAGAGCAAGAATAATGCAACCCTAGTTTGTCAGCCACTCTGAAACCCTATATTATTCAGTTTGTTGGCTGATATACTATGTAAGATCAAGTTTGAATGAAAATATAATGTTACCCTTCGTTTGCGATATACCAGCCTGGTCCCGTTTTTGCTTCATCTGCAATTCTTATGCCGATGTCAATACAGAATGGAAATATTCCTATAAATGAATAATTCCTGAAATTGGTTTGTTCTTTGATTTGAAATATTCCCAGAATAGACGCATTCATGTTCGTGGAATTTTCCTGTTCTTTAAATTGACGTGTTAATAGAATTAACATGTTGATTGGATTGATGTATTCCTTGAATAAGAATAATCCTGAAAGTGACATATTGGTTAAATTGACATGTTCCTAGAATTGAGATGTTCATGATATTGACATCTCCTGAAATTGAGATATTCCTGGAATTGAGATATTCTTGGAATTTACATGTTCCTTGAATTGACGTATTCCAAGAATTGAAATGTTTCTGGAATTAACTTTTTCCTGAAACTGACGTATTTCTAGAATTAATATGTTTCTGGTATTGGCGTATTCCTGGAACTGAAGTGCACCAGGAATTTGAATAGTCCTGGGATAGAGATATTCCTGAAATGGACATTTCCAGGGTAACATTTTTAAAATGAAGGCAAGTGCAACTATTTAGGGTATTGCTGTCTTGAATTAATTTTTTTGTACTTCACTTTATGCGTTAAGCTTTGTTTAATCTTGTGTTTTCCTGGGTCTCGGACTGGATTAAAGTGTGATAGCTGTTCATCTTCATTTTACGTTTATGTTTATCCAGAATTTGAAAAGTTCCTGGAATTGATCTATTTCTGGAATTGAGATGTTTCCGGAACTGACGTATTCTAGAATTAAGTGATACTTGATGTTCCTGGAATTGATCTATTCATGAAATTAACGTATCCATGAATTTAGATGTTTCCGGAACTGACGCATTCTAGAACTGAGATGTTCTTGATGCTCCTGGAATTGATCAATTCTAGGAATTGACGTATACTTGAATTGAGATGTTTCTGGAACTGACATGTTCATGTTGTTCATGTTCCAGGAATTGATATGTGCCTTGGATTTTTTGTGCCTGGAATTGACGTATTCCTGAAATTAAGATGCTCCTTAAATTGACGTATACCTAGAATCGATATATTCTTCTCTTCACTTGCAAATGTTTCTAGATAAAAACAACAAAAACAAAAAATAAAGAAAATCGTGATCCCTATTGCTCTAACCCCTCATAATTCATCGATAGTTAAACGATATTCAATTCAATATATGGCTCATAGCTGCCATAGCTATACTACCTCTTTTCATATGCTACACATACTTGATCCAAATGAGACAATTTTGAAAGTGAGGCTGAGTGAAACACTCTAAAGAACAGCTGTCTTTAATCCTTTTTTTTATTTTAGCTCATAATGTAAGATTTGTTTCACAAAAAAACTCTCCCCTGGTTTTCGATGATGGATTAATATATGATAAGTTTTCATCTCTTTCATCCGTATTTTTGTCGTCGGATATGACCCGCTAAATATAAACGAGACAGGCCCAGACATTATGACAATTGATCACAGGGATCGGTACTATTTTTGATTTTGTTCATGGGGAGCATTTTTGGTCTCCACGTTAAGTTAAAGCCGAGAAGTTATAGTTAAATTTTGGTATTGTTTCACAACAGGGTAGTACACAAAAATACTAAAATCACAAAACCAGCAAACGAGTGTTAAATGATAAGAACTCTTTAGCGGATGTACGTGGTAAATAAATCAGTGATACTAATTCTCTTGAAAGAGTTGGGATACATTTGTTGGGAATGAAATAAATTAATTAAATATTTTCTTTTCCAGAGAAACGTGACAAATCTGTAAGGCCTGGCAAATGACCAACTGACAGGGAGAGAGAGACAGAGAGAGAGAGAGAGAGAGAGAGAGTAAAAGAAATGAAAGAAAAAGCCAATATACCTTGGCAAATGTTCCCTCGAAGTATCAAAAGAGTAAAACTATTTTCGATGATAGCTTGGCGAATAAAAGAAACGCTCTTGGGTGAATAGATCTGGTTAAAATAAGATGGCAAGTAGTTTTATTCAGGGTAGAATTTGCAAATTCAAACGCCCCACTGGGATAGGGAGACGCTGAATTGAAATCAGTGCTGTTTAAAAACAGATCTTGAGTTTTATCTGATTCTGAATCGTTATTGCATCAAGAATAAATCTCTTGAGATTTATTTCAATAGATCCTCGTTCGTGTTTTATCTCTCATGCGACAGAGAAAACATTGAGGCTAACTTTGATGATGGACGCAGTCAAGGAAGTTTCGGCGCTGTTGAGACGTTGACATTGGGTACATCATATGCTATATTTACACGATTGTGTGGCTCAATAAACTGTAAAATGCTCAAGGGAGACAACTTCGTAATATTAAATTCTTGTTTAAATCTGTAAACCATGCTCGAAGCAAAATTTAATTTTCTTGCTTTATTCGCTAAAGTTTATTTAGAAATATTATCACATCTATGAAAATGTCAAAATTACTAATAATTAATTAAAATAGATATATTAGTCTTGATATATTTAAGAGAAAGATATAAAAAATCTGCGGGACAATTGTCTGTTAAATTTATTACATAATAAAAACACATACTTATCAAAAAACTGAAAAAAATAAGCAATTCTCCGTGTACGATTTACTCAGTTTTCATCGAACCTATCTCATTACAAGGAATT